>PVKM010013690.1:0-29946 GCA_004027735.1 Carollia perspicillata | reverse complement strand
GCCTTGCGTGCCCTGCGTGCTCTGCTCGTCTCCTCCCCAAGTCTGGGGTCTGCAAGCTCTGCACCACCTACACTCCCCAGCACTCCTGGGTCTGCCAGCCACTGCATTTTCCTGCCACATTCCCCTCTCCTCCGGCTGTCGACTCTGCCCCTCTTACCGGGCTGGTTGAATGGTGTTGGACTTCTGTAGTTCAATTTTCTATGATCTGGTTGTGTTATTGTTTGTAAATATTTGTTGTCCTTAATCTTGGTTGTGAGAGGAGGTACAGTATTTACACCTATGCCTCCATCTTGGCCGGAAGTTCTCTACTGACTTCTATTCTGTGCTAGCACTATTTTAGATGCTGGAAATACAGATATAAATGAGATACTACAAAGAACAATATTATATACTAGTGGAAGATGGTCTCAAAGAGTGGAGGGGGAGAGGGAGAAGAGAAAGACACTTTTGCCAATGGCCTACTATACATTGTCTCAGACCAACACTCCTGGTGGAAACAGCCAGGAAAATGGGCAAAATATATACCTTAAAAAATAAAGAAATAAAGCATGATTTGAAGGCATCAAAAAGCTACTGTGGTGGCAGATTTTGAGACAAGTTCCAAGAGACAAAACAAAAGAGGTGATCCAAGTATTTGAGGTCACCTCTTTGATTGAAGTAACTTTTTCCATTGAGGCAACTGCCAAATCTGAAAGCAAAGCAATGGTTGAGAGGCTAAAAGCCGAGCATAGCTTCCAACAACCTTCACAGGTGTACAGACACACAAATTAGAATTTGGTGTCTATGAAAGAGGCGAGGCTTTGGTGGATACCCATGATGACAGCTGGACTCTGAAGGGCTACACGTAAGAAAGAAGAATAAATGGGAAATAGACAAGCCCTTACTAGAACTGAAGTCCAGCTTTGAGTCAGCTGAATCCCTGATTGGATGAAAGTTATCTGCATCCAGCCTAACTGCTGGCCAGAAGAAACAGGAAATCTAGTCTTCATGAAAATAACTTTACCCAGAGTATCAATCTATTTTTAAAAATGTTTGATAAAACATCTAGCAATCACCCAAATATAATCAGAAATAATAATCAACAAGTAGAGAATAAATAGAATTTCATTTACACTAGCATCTAAAAGGTCAAATAGAATAAACAAACAAAAAAAAAAAACAACACCTCTACATTAAAAGCTATAAAACACTGTTGAGATAAGTTTTAAAAGACTAAGAGAGAGCTAAACTGCACTCATGGATTTGAAGACCTAAAGCTGTTAACATGTCCATTATGCCTAAATAATTTCTAGATTCCACACAATCTTGATCAAGTTTTTTTAATGGCAATTTACTTATTTATTTAGTCCTCACCTGAGGACATGTTTTTATTATATTTTATTGCCTATGCTATTACAGTTATCCCAATTTTTCTCCCTTTGTCCCCCTCCTCTTGGTACTCCCCTTCCTACCAGCACTAACCCTCGCCCCTCCTTAGTTCATGTCCATGGGTCATACATATAAGTTGTTTGGCTTCTCCATTTCTTATACTATTCTTAACTTCCCCCTATTTTGTACCTACCAATTATGCTTCTTAATCCCTGTGCCTTTTCACCCATTGTCCCTCTTCCTCCTCCCAGCTGATAACCCTCCATGTGATCTCCATTTCTGTGATTCTGTTCCTATTCTAGCTGTTTGCTTAGTTTGTTTTTTTTTATGATTCTATTTATATGATAGTCTGAAAAAGGCAAAACTATGGAGATAATAAAAAATTGCCAGAGGTCTGGGCAGGGGAAAAGTTGAAGAGTTCAATTATAAGAATTTTTTAGTTGAAACTATTCTGTATGATATTGCAATGGTAGATGTAGGACAATATGCATTTATAAAAACCCATAAAACTTTATAACACAAGGGAACCTTAGTGTATGCAAATTAAAACAAAAATACTAGGAGGAGGTCAGGTCAGGGGAATCTCATGATGAAATGCAGACTGTGACAAAAGAATCTAACTGTATTGCAAATATATAATAAAATGACCTCACTGAAGGGAATGGGACAGAAAGGTGCTGGCCCAAATAATTTTGGAAATGAGTAGAGACTATATGAATAAAAGCAAAGGAACTATATACAAGCCACTGTACTCTAGTTGGAAAAGTTATTTCCCATGGAAGTATGGACTAACAATTCTAAAACTGCCATACATGAATCCTGGAACTGAACAATTAAGTGCTACATGTTGGATAATGAAAGCCAGGTTTCTCACAGCTATAGTGGAAGATTATAGACAATCAAGGGAGTAAGACTAGGATGATCCATGTGGTAATAGATTAGTGTTGGAGACATCAATATGAACTCATGTTTAGCCTACTATAAAGAGGATTCATATAGAAATATTCTTAGATGTGTGCACATATGTAGACGCATCCATTTCCTTGCTCTGTCAGCTGAGAGGGCATAAAGGAAACAACAAGCACCCCTAGTGTCCAGATATTAGTTTCCAATACCATTAGAATAAAAGTAACCAGGGTTTATCAGAGGAATGGTTGATGCTGGGACAGATGAGCATAGACTATCTTTTAGAGTTAGAAAGTAAGAAGATGCTACACACACACACACACAGGCTGATGGGGGTGTATATCTAAAACCAACTGAAATGAGAACAACATCAGATAAATTCAAATTGGGGGGCACTATACAAAATACTTGCCCATACTCCTCAAACCATCAAGATCATCAAAAACAAAAAGAGTCTGAGAAATTGTTACATCCAAGAGAAGCTTAAGGAGACATAACCACTAAATATGTTACAGTATCCTCAATGAGATCTAATAATAGAAGAAGGACATTATGCAAAAACTAATGAAGTCTGAATAAACTAAAGACTTTAGTTAAGCCCTGGCTGGCGTAGCTCAGTGGATTGAGCGCGGGCCTGTGAGCCAAACAACCGCAGTTCGATTCCCAGTCAGGGCACATGCCTGGGTTGCAGGCCAGTTCCCAGCAGGGGACACACAAGAGGCAACCATACATTGATATTTCTCTCCCTCTCTCCTTCCCTTCCCCTCTAAAGATGAATAAATAAAATATTTTAAAAAAAGACTTTAGTTAATAACAATGTCTCAATACTGGTTCATTAATTGTATCAAATGCAATATACTAAGTCTTTATCTCTATCCATATCTATGTTAATAGGGGAACTGAATGTGGGGGTATATGGGAATTTTCTGTGTTCTCTTCTAAATTTTTCTGTAAACTTATAACTGTTCTAAAAATTATGTACATTAAGAAAAAATTAGGGATTCTGCTTCATCCCATGAGAGACAAGTGTGAGACTTCCCTAAACTCCATTAATGAGTAGAAAAATAAATAAAGTATGACACTGAAAAATGGCAGTGTAGAACTGCTTCCTAAGAGAAGGAAAACTAATTAGGTAAATCCATAATCATGGTGCTTTTCTTTCCGAAAACAATTTTTATATCATGGCACAGGGAGGACAAACAAGCAGAACCAGGTTGTCTTGCTGGGTTGAAAAGACAAATACAGAAGCCCTGGGAGGATGAGTCAGTCAGAATTTATGGGGCATATTACTATAGAAGAGGGAGTTTTGAAGAACTACAGAAAAGAGCTACATAAGTTAGTGGAGGGATCCCTTGAGTCTTTGTCTGGACATCATCTGAACATTGGATGAAACTCCATGAAGCCAGGCAAAGAGTAAAGGACCGGGGAGCTATAAGCCTGATCACACAGGGCTGGCAGACAGACATTCAAGTTTCTATTAGCCAGGATAGAATACTTGGGGCACTCAGAAAAGATCCCTGAAGGATCACGTCTCAGTAGAATAGCTATACAACGTTTAGAGCAAAGCTTCTGTTGATCCACACTGACAATGTTTAAAAACAAGTTTCATAAAGATAAAAGCAGATCCACAATAACTTGTCTATTAAAACAAAGTTCAACACTCTTTTAAAAGAAAGGTAACAAAATTCAAACACTTAACAATGTAATATTCATAACGTTCTGCACATAATAAAAATTATCAGGTATGTGTAGACATAGCAAAATATGAACTATAACTAGGAGAAAAATTAAGTAAATAGAAACAGACCCAGAAATGAAAGATGTGATGAAATTAGCAGGCAAAGAATTTTTAAAAGCTATTACAGATATGCTTGAGGATTTTTAAATAAGAAACATAATGAAGAAAGGTGTTTTTTTAAAAAAAGAACTTTTAAGAGATGAACTACACAATATCTGAAATTTAAAAACTCATACATGAACCTAAAAGAAGATTAGATACTAAAGAAGAAAAGATCAGTGCACCTATGCACACAGCAATGCAAATTATCCAAATAAAACATAGGAAAAAATAAACTAAAAAAAAAAAGCTTAAGTGACGTGTGGGACTAACATACATATATAGTGGGAATGCCATGTGCAAAGAAGAAATAAAAAAGGGCCGGCAAAAAAATTTTTTTAAAACAGTGGTTGTAAATTTTTCAAATTTCTTAAAAACTACAAACCCACAGATCCAATAGCTCAATAATTCAAAAACAGGACAAACATAAAAAAAGCATAAATGATCAAACTGCTGAAAACTCATTATAGAGAAATAAAATTAAAAAGCAGCCATAGAAAAAAGGCACATCACATACTGACAAGCAAAACTAGGCATAATCACAGACTTCTCATCGGAGACCATGCAAGCCAGATGACAATAAAACTACATCTTTAAGGCACTGAAAGAAATAAAAAAATGCCAACTTGTAATTTCATTGGCAAAATTATCTTTCAAAAATAAAAGCTAAAGGAAGACTTTTTTAGATAAACCAGAGCTGGAAAAAGTCATTGCTAGCTGACCTGTATTACAGAAAAGCTTTTAAAAGTTCTCAGGCTGAAGGAAAATTATAACAGAAACCTGGAACTGCACAAAAGACAGAAAATGTTAGAAATGTGGGGAAACATGAAATACATTCATTCTTACTTAAAGATAATTATTTAAAAGAACAATTACAATTTATAGTGGAGTTTAAAAAATATATATAGAAATGACATGACTCCCAGTCAAGATGGAGACATAGGTAAACACACCTTGCCTCCTCCCACAGCCACAGCAAAAATTACAAATACACTACAAAACAAGTATCACCCAGAATTCTCAGAAAATCAGTTGCATGGAAGTCCGACAACCAAGGATTTTAGGACGCCACACTCATACAGACGGGTAGGAGGGTGTGGAGAGGTACGAGAGAGGCGGAGAGGCACTGAGACACGGAATGAGTGGTCTCACATCCAAGTGTGGTGGCTAAAAAATCAGGAAGAATACCTCTGAGCAAGGGATTCCAGCCCCAGACCAGACTGATGTGCCCAGGGTTCCAGCACCAGGAAGAGAAGTCCCCATAACTTCTGCCTGTAAAAACCAGTAGGGGTTGGGACTGCAGAAGAAACTGGGATGCTCAAGAGACTCCTCATAAAGGGCCTGCAACAAACTTAGGACTCATGCAGACTCACTTCCTCTGGCATTCAGCACCAGGGCAACAGCTAGAAGGGCACCAGTGGCAAACAAGAAGAAATTGAAGTGACTGGCAACAGGGCAAGTGCCAGGAGACAACTTCCTCCTGGGCAAAACTCCAGAGGCCAGGCAGCAGCCACTGTCCATTTTCTCAGCCCTCCCCCACACAGAGCCACAGAGTGACAACAACATATCTCAGACCCCATCAACCTGGTTCACAAAGGTTGCCCTATCCCAGTAATTACTTAAGGCTCTGCCCCATCCAACTTATGGGTGTGTTTTTGTCCAATAGGCCATGCTACCGAGATAAAGAGTTAAAGAAACTCTACCTAATACTAGAAACAAACATAGGGAGGCTGCCAAAATGAGGAGACAAAGAAACATGGAACAAATGAAAGAACAGATCAGAACTCCAGAAAAAGAGCTAAATGTCCATATGGACATAAGCAATCTATAAGATGCAGAGTTCAAAACACTGGTTATCAGGATACTCAAGGAACTCCTTGGGTACTTCAACAGCATAAAAAAGACCCAGGCAGAAATGAAGGTTACATTAGACAAAATAAAGAAAAATCTACAGGGAACCAACAGCAGAGAGGATGAAGCCGAGAATCAAATCAATGATCTGGAACACAAGGAAGAAAAAAGCATTCAAAACAATGAGGATAGGCTAAGAAGTCCCTGGAACATCTTTAAATGTACCAACATCTAAATCATAGGGATGCCAGAAGGGGAAGAGGAAGACCAAGGAATTAAAAGCTTATTCGAAAAAGTAATGAAAGAAAACTTCCCTAATTTGGTGAAGGAAATAGACATACAAGTCCAGGAAGCAGAACCCCAAACAAGATGGACACAAAGAGGATCACACTAAGACATATCATAAAATGCAAAAGCTTAAAGAGAGAATCTTTAAAAGCAGCAAGAGAAGAGCAGATGGTAAGCTACAAAGGACTGTCAGCTGATTTCTCAAAAGAAACATTACAGGCAAGAAGGGACTGGAAAGAAGTATTCCAAGTCATGAAAAGCAAGGACCTACATCCAAGATTTACTCTATCCAGCAAAACTATCATTTAGAATGGAAGGGCAGATAAAATGATTCCCAGATAAGGTCAAGCTAAAGGAGTTCATCATCACCAAGATTTTATTAAATGAAATATCTAAGACAAAGAAGATCAAAACTATGAACAGTAAAATGACAACAAACTCAGAGCTCTCAACAACTGAACCTAAGGGAAAAAAAGACAAAAACAAACTAAACGAACATCCAGAACAGGAACAGAATCACAGAAATAGAGATCACATGGAGGGCTGTCAGTGGGGAGGGGGAAGGGGGGGGACGGTGGAAAAGATACAAGGAATAATAAGCATAAATGGTAGGTACAAAATAGACAGGGGGAAGTTAAGAAAAGTATAGGAAATGGAGAAGCCAAAGAACTTATATGTATGACCCATGGACATGAACTAAGCAGAGTGCACCATGCTGAGGGAATGGGGATACCAGGTGGAGGGGGACAAGGGGGAAAAATGGGACAACTATAATAGCATAATCAATAAAATAAACTTAAAAAATAAATAAAACCTTAAAAAAACCATTTGCACATGTGCACACACAAAATACAGCTATCAACAGTATGACAAAAGTGAAAATAGCTCTGGCTAGTGTGGCTCAGCTAGAGTGGCTCTATTAATATCAAACAAAACACTTCATGACAAAGGACATTATCTGTGGTAAAGAGTGATATGTTATAATGAAAATAGAGTCAATTCAACAACAGAAAATAACAATCCCAAATGTGTGTGTACCAAATAACAAACCTCCAGAAGACATCAAGGAAAAACTGGTAGAGTTGAAGGATGAAAAGGACAAACTCACAATAATATCTGGAAACTTCAACATTCTCAGTAATTAACAGAACAAGTTGACCAAAAAAATCACTTAAGGGTATGAAAGACTTGAGCAACATTATCAACTGACATAACATTTATAGTCACTTTACCCCAGTATAGCAGAGCACACATTCTTTTCAAGTACATGTGGAACATTCACTAAGACAGATATTCTGGGTCATAAAACATGTTTCAAATTTAAGTGAACTAATATAGAATATGTTCTATGACTACAATGGAATTAAATTATAAATTAATGATGGAGAAATATCTGTAAAATTTTCAAATATTTGGAAGTAAATCACACATCCAAATAATCCATGGATCAAAGAAAAAAATTAGAAAATGTTTACTCAAATAAAAATAAAAATACAATATACCAAAATTTGTGGAATGCAGTTAAAGCAGTACCTAGAGATAATTTTTTAGCTTTTAAATGCTCATCTTAGAAAAGGAAAAGGTTTCAAATCAATGACCCAAGATGCCACCTTTAGAGACTATAAAAAGAAACACAAATCATACCTACAAAAAGCAGAAGGAAGAGAAAAAGAATCTGACAATCAAGTGCAATACTTAAGTCACTAAGTTTGCTATGGAATTTTTATTTTTGTATAAGAGGACAAAGATGTTAACCTTAGAGTATGATTGAACCTATACAAAAAGATAAAAAACATTAAGCCGTCTACAATTCTTTCCTCAAGCATGGAAAGCTAAAATTTTAAAAACATTTTTAAATTATAAAAATTATTTTTGCTTGTGATAAACTCTAATACAGAATCTTAAAAAGTGAACATTTTAAGTCTATAGAAATAACCACTATTAATAATTTACTGGATATCCTGCCAGACCCTTTTTTATGGCAGTCTTTTCTAATACTTCCATTATGCTGAATTTTAATAATCTATCGGATCCTCTGCACTTCATTTTTTACTTCTGTATGAATCTCAATCTAAGCACAAAACACAGTACCTAGCATAAAATAAGTGCTCATTAAATCATTATTTGTAATTGAATTTATTGGGTTGACATTGGTTTGCAAAACCATAGAGTTTTCAAGTATACAACTCAACAAAACATCTCCACACTGCTTCATGTTCCCATTGTCCCAAGAAGTCTTTTTCCATTGCCATCCCCCCTTGCCCACCTCCACCTACCCTAAATAATTCTTAATGAATACTATTAGAATTCTATCCCTCCATCTATTTATTTTATCTGACTATACCTAATGGTAAAGATATATAAATACAGTATGTCATGATTTGCACGTGTGGCTAATCACGAGAATGCATCTCTTTGATCTTTGACTGTATAACTGACTTATGTGGCCCAGCTACAGCACTCTGAAATCTACACCACATTGGTCCCAAGGCTACTTCTCACTGGCTGTTCCCCGCCCAGTGACTGAGCAAGCACATCAGGGATAGTGAGGTAGTCCTATTCCTGGGAGACAGGATTGCTCTACTAGGTGACGTTGGCTTGTAAACTTTCCACCAGTCTGTTGAACTTTCCTCAGAACTGCACTGCAGTCTAAGATGCTTCTACCCAAGCTTCCTTCCTTTCCTTTCTCCTTCACTCAGGGTCAGATTAACATTTCAGTTTAACAGCTCTCCTAGTCATCACTAAATTCCTTCCCATGTCCTCTCACATGCACTTACCTTAATAAATTTCTTGCCAAGTCTAAACCCATCTTTGTGTCTGCTTCTCTGAAGACTTGAACTAACACGGCATGTTAGCTATTTCCATCTAAGTAAGAATAAAAGCTTAAACAATTACCCTCATCCTGAGACAGAAACTTAGAAAACACTCCAATTTAATCAGAATACAAGTCTCAGTTTAAAAAATAATATTGTAGATGGCATGGTATGTTAAAAAATTTTGCCAGATTTTTCATTTTTCAGCATGCCAAAAACTATTTTCTCCTTTTGATTAAATTTAATTTCAACTGACACGTCTGCTTCTGGCTCTGCTGAGATGCCCTAATTTCCCTCTTGCTCTTGCTTTAGTACATTGCTATTCAATACTTCCTGGTGTTAGCTGAACTAGATTCACTACTCCAGGCAGAACAATGGCCTGGATTACTCAGAGAAGCACTAAAGAAGGAATTTTTATCAGGATTATTTTCTAAAGTACTCTTGCTTCCAATAATATATTTTTCCTTTTTATTTCCACATAACTTAATAAGGATTCAATCTAGAGTAGTGAACCCAACTTTGCGGAGCTGTCACTATTACTCAGTCCACTTCTTGGCAAATATTTTAGAGAACATAAACTTTAATACAATACTTTTCCTTTAAAAAGGAAAGTTAGCTTTCTCTGGAGACATCCACTGACTATAGCTTTCACAGGGTTAGCGTTTCCAAAGTCAAAAAATTATTTATCAAGTGTAGAGGATACAACACAGTTAGGACTGATAGTTGCTTGGGTAATCAAAAAATCAGGAAAGAATTTTAAAAGTAATTTTTATATATCATAATAATTTTATTCTAATTTAAAATATAAATATGCATTCAGCCACAAATCTTTCATCATAAGGCAAATCTTTTTTTAATGTGGGTTCATTAATGGGAGCCTCACATTTCTTGGAAAAACTCCAGCCATATATGCTCTCTAGGATTTCTAAACTGTTCTAAAGTGAAAAAGGAAATTTAAAATTTTATGAAGCAGACTAAATTATAGAATCATTTTATGTTTTTATAACTTCTCCTCAAACTTTTATAATGTTTCATCGATACTGAATGCATTTTAAAAGTGCCTCTCCTTTATTAACTCATTCCCAAGCATTCAGCTTAGTTTTCACCAGAACAGTAACTCTCCTTTCATATTAATATATCATTTGTTTACATGATATTTCACTAAGTTATGCCATCAAAATAATACATTCAAAAAGCATTACACAGGTTTGGTAACCTAAGTGACCCCTGGAAGACACAAACTCAGTAATAGGAGTGGAAATGTGTCGTTACTCTAGAGAACGGCTTCCTAAGCCTTGAGAGTTCTGCACACATGTTGTCAGCAGGGTCTACACAGAACATCTAAGGTCTCGTCAAGTTTAGTTAAGGAGCTTCTACAATGTAGAGGTGGTTTGTTTCCTTTCAGGCGCCCAGTGCCTTTTGCTTTGCACATTACAACTGCCCTCAAACACCTGTGACCAAGGAATTTCCCCCCCTTTTGTTCCCATGAATAATTTATTATTATTGTAAGCCTCTCAAGTGGATAGCATTGACCATTTGTCACTAATAATTAGTATTAAGACATCAGTAGCTCACTTTATTGCATGGTAATTTGGAAATTTATTATAATTATTTCCTAAAAGCTTGCTGGCAAACACAGTAACAGAGGGAACAGCAATCTTTTTCTGTAAAGGGCCAGATGGTAAATATCTGACATAAATACAGATTCCTATTGCATAGTCTCCTTGTTTTTTGTTGTTTTTTTATTTTAAAAAGGGCCACTATTGGGATTTGGGTCATGGTTTGCCAATTCTGGTATAAGGTAAGGTACAACAGCCAAGAATGTGCCTTCCTTTCAAATATGTAGTAAACATCCGTAGCAACTAACATTTACTGAAAGTTTACAGTGTGCCAAGTATTGTGCCGAGTGTTTTGAGTGCATTACCTGATTCAATCCTCCCAGTCATGCTATACTATTAATTACTATTGTTATTTCTTATATAGACAAATAAATTAAGACCTGGAGAGATCTTAAACTATTCAAATCACATTTCTCTGCTTGCCCCACATAAGTAAAGGGCATACAGGCTGTTCTACAGAAAAGCTTATAGCAAAGGCCTATCACCGGGATGATGATAGCAAACACTTCCATGGTAGTTACTATGTGCCAGGTACTGTTTAAAACACTTTAAATGAAATAAGTAATTTAGTCCTCACGATCACCCTGTGACAGGGAACTGCTATAATCCTTGTGTTTGATAAGGGCCCTGAAGCACCTTATGGTTAAATGACTTGCTTAAATTCACACAGCTCAGAGGTAGTGAAGCTAGAATTCAAACCCAGTTAGACAGGCTCCACATAGTCCACATACTCTTAACCACTCTGTCATAAATAACTTCTTAGGCTCAATTGTGCCATCACAAGCAAGTGATTGGCATCAAACTGTCTTGCAGCATATAAAGGGCTCCAGGCACTGACTGGGCTGGGGATCAAGATGATTGGAAAGAGCAACTAGCAATTGGAGAGAGATTAATAGGAAAAACTGGGGTATCAGGGATATTTTGCAGGAAGGAACTTGAGCATGAGAGGAATACAATGACTTGAAGAAAAAACTACCTCATTACCATACCAATTTGAACATGTTAAACTAACAACCTAAGCTGTTCTAAAATTTGCGACCTAAACTGAATGTAATTCTGATCTTAAATCCTGGTCTTTGTGAGTACTTGCATTGATCTTTCAATATATAAGTACATACAATTTAAAAATTAAAGCAGGCACATTATAATTGAATTTTTAGCCATACTGCTATAGTAGGATAAATGCTGACATCGATCTAGCAGAAAGTTCTATTTTGGGCTTCAGACTACATTACATGAGTATGTGTTTTCAAAACTATTGACATAATATTCCTTGAACTAAATAATAAAATTAATATGTATTAAACATAGAGATATTTGAGTATGGACTACAAAAGTAATCTTGGGATTTAGAATTTGCCAATTTGCCACTGTAACTCAGGTACCTGCATTATAGGGCTGCCAGAAGGAGAAGAGAGAGTGCAAGAAATAAGAAGCTTATTTGAAAAAATAATGAAGGAAAGCTTCCCTAGTTTGGTGAAGGAAATAGACATGCAAGTCCAGGAAGCACAGAGTCCCAAACAAGATGGACGCAAAGAGACCCACTCCAAGACACATCATAATTAAAATGCCAAAGGCTAAATACAAAAAGAGAATCTGAAAAGGAGCAAGAAAAAAGCAGATAGTTACCTACAAGGAGCCCCCATAAGACTGTCAGCTGATTTCTCAAAGAAACTTTGCAGGCCAGAAGGGAGTAGCACAAAATATTTAAAGTGGTAAAAAGCAAAGCACTTCAACCGAGATTATTCTAGCCAGCAAAGCTATAATTTAGAATTGAAGGACAGATAAAGAGCTTCCCAGACAAGTAAAAGCTAAAGGAGTTTCATTATCACCAAACCGGTATTATATGAAATGTTAAAGGGTCTTCTTTTAAAAGAAGATCAAAACATGAACAATAAAATGGCAATAAATACATGTCTATCAACAATTGAATCTAAAAAACAAAATAAACAAACAAGCAGAACAGAAACATAATCACAGATATAGAGAATGCTTTGATGGCTGCTTGATGGGAGGGCGTTGGGGGAGATGGGTGAAAAAGTTGAAGGGATTAAGAAGCACAATTGGTAGTTATGAAATAGTCATGGGGATATAAGTACAGCATAGGAAATAGAGTAGCCAAAGAGCATATATCCATGATCCATGGCCATAGACAACAGTGTGAGGACTGCCTGAGGGAGTGGGGTAGGGGTTTGGGGGGAGGGGCACAAAGGGAGAAAAATTGGGACAACTGCATTAGCATAAACAATAAAATATGCTCATGCTGGTGTGGCTCAGTAGATTGAGTGCCAGCCAGCAAACCACAGGGTCGCCAGTTCAATTTCCTATCAGGGCACATGCCTGGGTTG
This sequence comes from Carollia perspicillata, assembly GCA_004027735.1. Classification (NCBI taxonomy): domain Eukaryota; kingdom Metazoa; phylum Chordata; class Mammalia; order Chiroptera; family Phyllostomidae; genus Carollia; species Carollia perspicillata. The sequence continues at coordinate 16,916 of PVKM010013690.1, read as the reverse complement.
CGGGCCAGGTCCCCAGTAGGGGGCACACAAGAGGCAAGCACACACTGATGTTTCTCTCCCTTTCTTTCTCCTTCCCTTTCTCTTTCTCTGAAAACAAATAAAATCTTTTAAGATATATATATATATAATTACAAAAATAATTCTCCATTGTAACTCACATAAGGGCACTAACAACAATGCAGGAACATTTAAACCAGATCCTCTTGAAATAGATCCTCAGGAAATTGCCTAATTAATGTGTTTAATTTTTATTGGTAGATAAATAAAGTAAAAAAGGAATGTGAGCAAGAGATGCCCTGGAAATACAAATATAATAATTTTCTAGACCCAGCTCCTAAAACACAGCCCATTGTTGAGTTGTACAAAAAGAGAGGCCAAATACAGACACTGTCTGAGGACATATTGCAAATGGTCACAGGGTCCCACTTTCTGTATGATAACAATAGTCTTAGGACTCTATCATATTACTTTATTAGGATGCCCATATCGTATCAAGAAAAACCTGGACACAAAATTAAATTAAATTTATTTTTAAAATAAAATTCTGTGGGCTCCTCCCCACCAAAAAGAAACACACACACACACACACACACACACACACACACCATGAGCTAGGTATAAAATAGTGTATAAAATACACTAGTATATCCACGATATAGAAAATATATTGATAACTCTGTATTATACTGTATTTTATTATATATAATACGGAGTTTATAAAAATTAGGGAGGTATATATATGTGTATACATGTAATTAAAAACATATGTTCCCAGAGAGAAAAGTTCAAATTCTGAATGGTAAATAGTCTGGATGAAACTGGCAAACCTCGAGTTTAGCAATGTACTGCTGTCGATTAACTGGCAAAACCAGTATGATTTTTGAAAGCACAGACATCACTACTGTTTGGCTTGGCAGATTCCTGAAATCTAAACCCACTGCTAATATTACTCAGGCTGTGCACCCTTGAACCTTGAAGACTGCTTCTTGCCACTGCAAACAGTCTGATTCTTTCTCTTCAGGAGCACCAGAATAACTTACCAACATTCTATCTGAAACACAGAGAAGGAAAGAGAAGAGATGTCTGGCTTCCTCAGATTTCTGATTCCAATTCTAGTCCATTATGAGGCCCAGCTATACTTCTTTTTCTTGAGTTCCAACAGAAAATCTGTATTTCTTACTAATTTTTTTTACTTCTTTTAAGCTAATTTTAGTTATTTGCAAAAAGAACCTGACCAAAACAGGCAGTAGGCTTTAATTTGAAAGCCTGGAATGTCTAAGCAACCCAATTTTAAAGGAGAATAATGTTTTTTTTAAGTCCATTGAAATATTAAACCTCCTAATCAATGCTATTCATGAGAATCATCCATTTTGAATGAAAGATTCAGCCAAAATGCATTCAGAGAAAATACATGTCATTCATGTGGAAATAATCATTCTCAATACTAAAATGCCTGTGAAATTAAAAACTGCATTTAATTACATTTTCTGTGACCATGGCTTGCAAACCTATTTTAGGCGACAGAATATTTTCTTCTAATGAAATCTTAGATTCATGTCCAATGCAAAACATAGATCTGCTCTGGCTGAAGCATGTGCACGTCTGGGTAGGGGCGTGTGGACATGTGTGCATCTGCAGGCAGAAAATCCTGCCCGATGGCCAACCTCTTCCCTGTCAGAAACCCCCTGAGGCAACGCCATGGAACCGTGTGTGGCCTGTGTGAATCACAGCTTGAAAGCCACCGGGTTAGAAAAAGATAGTCACCCTTTTACACTTTATACTGGCACAACCAAGACAACAAATCAATCACATGCCTATTTACCTGTGAGTTTTAAAACTTTTTCCATCAACATAAATATCAATATCTGGGCAACAATGTTTCACGTAAAGTTTCAATAAGTCTTCTCCTAATTCAGATGCAGGTTCCAAGTCATAAGTATCTTCAAAAGAGAAAAAAGACTAAACATTAGTTTTTTTAATACTAGAAACATTCTAGAAATGTGTATTATACTATTAACAAGAGGTTTTTCCACATGGTTACACTGATTAGCTACTGAAAAACAGCAAAACTGACTGAAATATTTAAGTGGTAAATTAAAAATAAATAACATTTGCCCTGACTGGTGTGGTTCAGTTCATTAGGCGTCATTCCACAAAGCAAAAAGTCACTGGTTCGATTCCCAGTCAGGGCACATGCCTGGGTTGTGGGTTTGGTCCCCAGTTGGGGGTGTGCAAGAGGCAACTCATTAATGTTTCTCTCTTATATCGATGTTTCTCTCTGCCTCTTTCTCCCTCCCTTCCCCACTCTCTAAAAATAAATAAAATCTTTTAAAAATAAAATAAAACAACAGTTAAAAATCATCTATACTTTCTGCTTTGAAATAAATATTTCCACTTATATTTAAAAATATATATACCTTTAAATATAGATATACATTTAAATATAGGTAATGTTATCATAAAATTATACACCAAAATCAAAGCCAATGCATGAACATCTGACTTAGAAGGTTAGAAAATTTTTCAATTTTGGTATTTTTCACTCTTAATCCCTTCTTATTCCTGGATTTATGGCTAGAACGATGTCTGAACCAATAGAAATTCAACTGAAATTAATGGAATGTACAGAATACTATGAGTTTAGTACTATACACAGTATGAAGAGGTAAACAAAATAAACTATTTTATAAACTACCTCTAGTTCAAAGGATTCACAATTTAGGTAGTGGGAAGTAAAATATAAAACATGTATATATTCATATGTATGTGTATGTGTATGTGCATATGGAAGGAACAGTGAGGCAAGGGAAGCAGCTGAGCAGATTTAGGATTGGATAGTGTGAATAACTCAGTGTGGGGGAGTGGGGGGTTATGGGCTATAAAAGCGGTATCTAGTTGTCTGGCACCTGGTCCTGGAATGATTAAGGCAGAGGAATATGAGGTCTGTCCAGACAGTATCCAGCCATGTAATATGAAGAATTGAGACATTTACTGAAGAAGATACATGATACAAGAAACATTGTACATAGGACAATGATACCTCAGCCCCCTTCAAAATAGGCACCTTGGGACATCACACAGTCCTCCTCTCAATTGCCATCAGCTGCCCTGCCATATTTTCCTGAATGTCATAGATGGCCTGAAATCTCTCCCCTTTCAAAGGTGATTTTAGTTTTAGGAAAAGCCAGAAGTCACAGAGCACCAAATCTGGGCTACAGGCAGGGCTGAATCACTTGGTGATTTGATGTTTCTCAAAAAAACTCGCATGAGATGTGTGTGATACATAAGTGGGTGCACTGCCATGATGAAGCTGCCAATCACCAGCTGCCCATAGCTGCAGACTTCTGAATCATAGAAAGTTTCCATGGAGGAATGTTCAATTTTAATGCAAAATCTGATGCAGATACATTGCTCTACTCCCTCAGTCATTTTGAATGTGACAGCCACACAGTACACACGCTCATTCAATACTGTCTACCACCCCCACTGACTAGTTCAGTGAAGTTGTCATTGTTCACACACGTGCATTCCAGTCCATTCTCCTGGGCTGCCAGGTTACATCGATGTCATGCAAACCTTTCTTGTTATATTAACAACGGCTAGACTTTTTCTGGGCATAATATATACATATGAAAAACACTACACTGTATAATATGGCTTTGGCAGTCCAAAACTTTCATCAGTACACCTGGTAAGTACCAGTCATGAGGGACAGGTTCCTACTAACCAAATTTACAAATTAAGTATTTATAAACCAGAATGCCAATACTGGCTCTACTGTGAAAGGAGATCCATAATCTGACCCCTGCTCAATATCTCCACTGCTACCACCCTAGTCCAAGCCACCATCGCCACTTGCAACTCGATTTCTGCAGTAACACCCTAATAGGTTTCCTACTCTTGACCCCAGCAATCTTTTTAAAAATCTTTTATTTATTGATTTAGAAAGGAGAAGAGGAGAGAGAGACACACACACACACACACATCAATTTGCTGTTCCACCTATTTATGTGTTTACTGGTTGATTCTTGTATGTGCCCTAAAATAAGGGGTCAAACCCACAACCTTGGTGTATCAGGAGGATGCTCTAAACAATTGAGCTTCCTGGTCAGGGTCCCCCACAGTCTATTTTAAACAAAGCATTCAGAGGCATGTTTTTTAAATGTAATTTAGGTCTTGGCCTATCCCTATTCAAAACCATCTGTCTCTCTCCATTTCTTTCAAAGTAAAGCCAAAGTCTTACAATGGCTTACCAGACTCCACAACATCTGACTCCTAATTATCTCCCTGACTTCACGGTCTACTGTTGTGCATATTTACACACTGGACTTTTTCTCAGTCCTCCAAATGGCAGGTTATGGTTCCATGTTAGGATATTTTCATTGCTATTTCTTCTGCCTTGAACTCTCCTCTCCCAGATAACCACTTGGCTAACTTTCTTACTGAATTTATTTATTATTTTTTTAAATTTCTTTTATCATTGTTCAATTACAGTTGTCCCCAATTTTCCTCTTATTGCCTTTAAGCTTGGTCTAAATGTCACATTTTCAATGAGGCTGACTCTGACCACCCATCTATAATTACAACTCCCATCATTAGTGCTCTGTTGGGGAGAAAAAAATTACTCTTCCAGGTTATTTCAGTTGGTCTAATAATTACATCGAGATGAGACAAATTAACATGAGAAAATAACCAAATTTAATTACATACATACACATGGGAATACCACATACATGAGAGGTTCAGAGATAGAAAGGTAAAATGAGTTTAAATGACATTCTGAGCTAAGGAATGAGATAAAGTGCTTGGAGCTTCAGAGGAGAGAACGATAATTAAAGGGATGATAAGAAGAGCAGATGTTCAGGAATTAGATGTTTTCCCTGCAACACAGAGAGGTCATAAAAAGTTACTTCTGATAACAACTCTTATTATGGGCAAGGCCCACAATTTAAACTGTTTAAGGAGAGGTAAAAGTTTATCTTTACTGCACAGGCTCAACTGCCTTCAGCTCAAAATAATCCACATGCCAAAGTGGCAATCTTGGGGAGGCCTGTTCCGAACCCCTTCAACTACCTTCAACTCCCACCCCCACCTTTCTTTGTCCTGTTTTTATGACGGCATGTCACCTTCTAATGTCCTTACTGTGTTTACTGTCTATCTCCACCCCAACTCACCTTCTTTAATTAGAATGTAAGTCCCAAACAAGTTGGAAATCCGTTTTAGTCACTGAAGTATCCCTCAGACCTAGAACAGTACCTGACACACAGTAGGTCCTCAATAAATATCTGTTGAATAAATTATGTAGTAAATTCTACATAATGAAGATTTTTGAAGGAAAAACATAAAAGTACAACCAGAAACAGGAGGGGAAAAGGAAAGATCCTACTATTTCTATATATTCCTATAGAAAAATTAAAGTACATAAATTAATGGGGGTATACTCAAGAGAAAGCCTTCATTTTGATGATTAAAAGATCAGAGTCTGATTTTTGACACAAAGGAAAAATCTAGAAACCTTTCGAAAGAAAACCAAGTGCCCTGGCCAGATGTCTCAGCTGGATGAAGCATTGTCCCCATGTGCCAAGGTAACCGGTTCAATCCCTGGTCGGGGCACATTACATGAGTCAACCAGTGAATGCTTGAGTGGGTGGAACAACAAATCAATGTTTCTCTCTCTCGTTCTCTCTCTCCCTTCCTCTCTTTCTCTAAAATCAATAAACATAAAAAAGAAAAAAGAACAAAAAAAGAACCAAGTTAATTTGATAGATTGTTATTTATCTCAAGTCCCATTATGTATTCGAATGACCTACAGAACTTGAATATAATAAAAATATATATTTGGTCTTCATTCTCTGGTTCCTGGCACAGAGTTCCTAAAACTCTTGGCATTTCTTAAGTTACAGGAAATCCTTTTGGTATTCATAATAAGCCCCTTTCAACCACACCTGAGTTTATGTTAATGAGGTGAGCTCTAGGTGACCACCAGATGACCCCTAGATGAACTCATGACGGGGGCTGGTCACCAGAAAGACCAAACATGTGATTTCAAAGTGGGAACTCTCAGCCCTGACTGATGTGGCTTACTGGGTTGAGCATCATCCTGCAAACTGAAAGGTTGCCAGTGTGACTCGGTCAGGGCGCATGCCTGGGTTGCAGGCCAGGTCCCCAGTTGGGGGTGTGCAAAAGGCAGCCAATCAATGTTTCTCTCTCTCTTTCCCCCTCCCTTCCCTTCTATCTAAAAATAAATTTTAAAAAATTTCAGTGAGAACTTTCAGCCCCAGTGTCCCCTCCATCCCCCCACACCCCTGGGGAGTGAAAAGGGACTGGAGGTTAAGTTATAAAAACATTTGCTCAATGAGATTCAAAGAGCTCCTGGGTTGCTCAGCACATGGACTTGCTGGAAGGGTGGCACACATGGAGAAGGCATGGACATTTGCTCTGCATGCTGTCCCTTCCCGCCCATCCCTCACCCTATGCATCTTTTCCATTCCATTGGCCTGTTCCTCAGTTGTATATTTTAAAATAAATAAACTTAATGAAATGTTTTTATGACTCTGTTAGTCCAGCAAAGTATTAAACCTTGAAGGGAGGTTGTGGGAAATCCTGCATTTGTAGTTGCTGGGCACAACTGTGGGTAGTGAATATGTCACTCCAAAATATGTCACTTTGGCATAAGGAGCATTTTGAGCTAAAGGCAACTGGGAATCAGCAAATGCAAGAAAAGCTCTTTACTGCCCCCCCCACCCCACTGCCTAAAAACAAAGTATAAATTTTCCCTCTGGTAAAGAAAACTTACATTTATAAAGAAAAGTTCCATTTGTAAAGGCATCTCCTTACTAGGAAGAAACAATTCTCATCACTTGGCTCATCTACATAACAATACAACCCTTATTTACCATACATTTTCTTCTCTGACCTTTCCATGATTTGCTTCCACCACCCAGTAGCTCAAAACTCTTTTTTTTTAGCCTAAAAGGATACATAAGCCTCAATCATCTGGCCACCTCCTTGAATCTCATTTCTTTGTGAAATTCCTGGAGCAGAAATAAGTATAAAATGAAAATCTTTTTCCCCCTTCAGTTAATCTGTTTTATCTCAGTTTAATTCTTAGGCCAGCCACAGAACTCAAGGGGGTAAAGGAAACTTTCTCCTGTCCTACAGTAGCCTAGGCACCCCATTTGTGGCTTGTTGGGAACCACCCTGCCTGGTTTCAGAAGCTGTAACCCCCCATGGCTAAGGGTGAGTGAGAGACCTTGGGACCATAAGCCACTAAGAAGACAAAGCTTATCTTCCCGGCAGGGGTGCGCTGCCCCCTTTCACTTCACCCTGCTTGGCCCCTGGGGATGACTGGTTAAACAATGACAGGTAAGATTCCTCAAGGGAGGGGAGACCTAAGACAGGCATAGTCATGAAGGGGCCCTCAGGGAAGGACTTGGGGGGGCTATAGAAATAGGGGATGATGGACCTTCACCTCTCAGCTTTGACATAGCCTGAATCCTCATTCTGTCTGCAAGAAGTCTCCTAATCTCTTGGCTGCCTGACTTAAGCCTGAAACAATGCTGGAGGGTGGTGTAGCCCTGGGCAGGAACAGGCAGTTGGTTCTCTAGGGAGATAAGGTCTAAGAAAGAATGCATAAAATCTTGTGAAACTTGCTTTGTTAAGAAAGTCTTCAGTTTTCTGATAAGGGTACAAGCATGAAATGAGTTTGTTTCCCAAAGTTTTATGGCTCTTTAGCTAACTGACCCTGACTCAGAATAAGCCCTCCGAGTTCTTTGAATGTTATCTATTTTTTGATCCTTACTGCCTGACAATGATGAATGAAGACCTTCCTTGAAGTAATGCTCCCAGAAAGCAATAAAAGCTTGTCTAGGCAAGGGTCAGGGAGCTCTCTCTCAGAGAGTGGCCATCCCATCCCTTTTCTCCACAGGACTTTGGTAGTCCGTGTGAATTTGTTCATCTCATCCACAGCATACGGACCCCGCTGGACAGAGTCCACATTAGCGGCTAGCATCTGAGGTGGGGACAATCTTCTGTGACTAAGCCCTTAATCTGTGAGGTCTGTGCTAACTCTGGATAGTTAGTATCAGAACTGGATTGTTGGGTACCTAGTTGATATCAGAGAATTGGTTGGTAACCACACACATTTGATGTCAAGAGTGGTACCAGGGAAAAAAGACACAGTAATAGAAACCCAAAACTCAATGTTCTTCAATTTGAAGTCACCAACCCACTCTACCCTTAACTTGCTCTGCTTATACTCCTTCAACATGCAAAACAGTACCACCCAAACTCCTTAAAGTGGTTTATGAGTAAGGTGACCACATGTCATGGTTAGCCTAGGACAGTCCTAGTTAGTGCCTGTTGCCCTGGAATAATTATCAGCAGCAATAATAATTTTTCACCCTTCACTCTTTCAAAAGGGTCCCAGACTAGACAATAAAATATAAGGTCATCCTTATATAAGGCTGTTCAGGATCTGGCTTCTGCTTATATCTCCAGGCTCATTTATTTTTGTGACCATTTCTATCCTCTCTCCACTCTCACAACAAACAATTTATTTTTTGTTTTAAAGATTTTATTTATTTATTTTTAGAGGAGGGGAAGGGAGGGAGAAAGGGAGGGAGAGAAACATCGATGTGCGGTTGCTTCTCATGTGGTCCCCACTGGGGACCTGGCCTGCAACCCAGGCATGTGCCCTGACTGGAAATTGAACCAGTGATCCTTTGGTTCACAGGCCCACGCTCAATCCACTGAGCTACACCACACAGGGCACAGACAATTTCTGATTTTCCAAATATGCTATATACTTGGATTTCTCTGCCTCCAGGCATGTTGTGTTCTTTGCCTGGAACGGTTCCCAAAACTGTTTTTTCTTTTAGGACTCAATTCAGACATCACTCCCTCCACATAGTTTTCTCCAGAAGCCTGAGTCCAGGTAACATGTGTCCAACTTGTGTCCTCATCACACTCTGTACATAACCCACTTATCTCCTCCTAAACTGCAGGATAGGAATGCCTCCTGTTTTGTTCACTCGTAAATCTTCAAAACCTAGCACAAAGTTGATACTCAATTAAATAATGTGATGAATAATTAGAATGGTATTCCAAGAACAAATAGCAAGTGCTAAAGCAAATGGTAACTAAATATAGTTCTTTGGAGGGCAAAGCCAAGTAATTCAGTAAGACAAGAGTTTACGGGGACCGAGAGGGTTTTAAAAGCAGGGTGGCATGGAGTTCTAGGCAGCAGCCAGGTCACAAAATCCCTTCATACCACAGGAAAGAATTTGAGATTTATAGTAAGGCTATGGGAGACCACTAAAGAATTTTAATAAGAGGAGAGCCATGATTAGACTTGCAGTTAACAGACATTGTTCAGTGATATTAATGGAAGGTGGCACAATGAGAGGCCTGGCGAGTGGCTGGCATGCAAATTGTCAAGGAAAATAGCAAAGTCCTGAAATAAAGAAATGGCAAGAGTATATAAAAGAGATGTATTTAAGAATATTTAGGAGATAAATCAATATATATCATCATGAATAAAGAGAATAAATTAGTAGCAAGACAGTGATAATTCACACTACTAGAGTACTTAAACAAAGATCAGGTTGAGAGAGGCAGGTGACTAAGTCAGTTTGGGAAAAATTAAATTTTGAGATATTTAAGATATACAGGGAGGAACAAAAGTAGGTTTACAGTTGTGAGTACACAGATGTTATTCTTATATTGATGGTTGCTAATTATTTTATTATTTTCCATACAAACAACTGTAAACCTAATTTTTCCCCACTCTGTATTTAGACAGATATGCATATTCAGCAGTTAGGTATAAAGCTCAAAAAAAATTGGGAATATTAATTATTTAAAGGGCAGAAGGATGATGTGCTAGTAAAGGAGAATGAGGAGTGGCCAAGATGGAAAATAAAGAGAGCACAATGTCACTGAACACAGAAGTGTCAAGGAGGGCAGCACTGACAGTATGAAAGACTGCAAAGAAACAAATGAAATGTGGACAAGTGTCTGTTAAGCTGGTAAACAGAAGAGTTTCCATGGAGTGATGGAGAAAGTAGTGAAAAGGCAGGAGGTTGAGGTGTAAAAGAACTCTTTTCAGTTATACTTACAACTTGTTTGCCTGCTTTAATGGTTGCTCTGGAGCCATGGCAGAGCTCTAGATTAGAGGCAGGAAAAATGGGTATCAAATACCAGCTCTGCCAACTGGTCTATTTGTATGGCCTTGGGAATGTCCCTTACACTCTGAGTCTTAGAGTCCTATCTATAAAATCAGTCTGTAACCACTTACTCTTCGGGTTATCTGAGACTAAAGGAGAAAAAATATGTGAATGGATTTATCTCAAGCCTAGAATAGACATACATTCACTCATTCACCATAACATAATTAGGTATGGTGAATGTATATCATAGGAATCTGTCTGAGCTTAAATCACTCTGTTAGTATTATTGCACTAAACTTCAGTAACAAAATCCATTAGTTAACTGACATTTTCATATAAATACGTTCGATTCTGCTATAACACTTGTTTTGAGAACATAAATGTGATCCAACACAAGTGATATATTAGGGAACAATCTGGGCATAAGATGGAATTTGCATTTGCTTAGGTGCAAGTTCATCCATGAGAAACACTAGGTCAATGCAGAACTGAGCCGTGTAAGGATATACAAAACACACATAAACACCTAAAAAACATCAGACCCTTTTCATGAGGATGGTGCCTGAAACAAAGAAGGAAGCCCCTGCCCCTCCCAAAGCTGAAGCCAAGGTAAAGGCTTTGAAGCCAAAGAAAGCAGTGCTAAAAGGTGTCCACAGCCACAAAAAAAAAATCTACATGTCACCCCGCTTCCGGAGGCCTAAGGCACTGCGGCTCTGAGGGCAGCCTCAATATCCTTGGAAGAGCACCCCCAGGAAAAACAGACTTGACCACTTGCCATCATCAAGTTCCCCCTGACTACTGAGTCAGCCATGAAGAAGATAGAAGACAACAATACACTTGGGTTCATTGTGGATGTCAAGGCCAACAAGCACCAGATCAAACAGGCTATGAAGAAGCTGTATGACATTGACAGGGCCAAATTCAACACCCTGATCAGGCCTGATGAGGAGAAGAAGGCATATGTTTGACTGGCTCCAGACTGTGATGCTTTGGATGTTGCCAAAAAAAGTGGAATCATCTAAAGTGTGTCCAGCTGACTAATTCTAAATATAAAAATTTTATACTAAAAAATAAAAAAGCCAATAAACACCTAAAACATCTACTAGATACCTCAGTTCACCGCATGTTATGAGCCACACTCATCCATATCTGGTTTTACAAATTTCCATCTTATTTTAATGTATTTCAACCAATATTTGGGACATCATTTTCTATTAACATATTTGTGCTTCTGTATGGTCTGGCCTTTCAGAGAAGAGCACTGGCAAATTTAGATAAAGGATTATTAAACAGTAAACATGTCTTGGAAGCTAGAGATAATGTGATACCCCAAAAAGATTTAGAGACTTTCCTCACCCCAAAACTGTAACAGAACCACTATGGCCCGCCACCAATAAGAACTGTGACTCCCAATGCCAGAGTCTTATGAAAAGGAAAGAAACTATTTATTCAAAAGTTATAAAGGTTTGGAATAAATAGTTTATTTATTCTAGGTTTAGAATAGTGACAGAATTCTGCCATTAAATCCAAAGTCCCTATAGAAACAAAAGAATACCCGTAACCACAGAGTCCTGCCTCTGCACAGATGCAGTAACCGGAGGACCTCCTCCTGGGTGCTTCATGGGTTAGAATCACGCACATCTCCCTGGCTCTAACAGTAACAGGCACAGCTACTCAACATCACTAAAACACTGGCCAGTTTCTTTAGATAGGCAAAGTAACTCTCAATGGCCCTGCTCTGCTTCCCTTCCCCCAGCTGTGTTAGTAGGCGACTGTCCTATATTCCCAGGCACCCCAAGTTCTGAACACCTGTTACAAAACCACTTATGTCCTTACACATCAGGGTAGTGAACTACTTTCCTCTCCCCTCACCAGAGAAAATTTATTTACCTTCCAAAGTGAAGTTCTGTCTGTCTGTCTGTCTCTGTCTCTTTTTAGGAGGATAGGCAAGTCTGCCAGCAGCCTATAAAGCTTTCCTGATTTCTGTGCTTCTCTCTGTGGTGTAATCCTACTGCATGTGATCCTCACCACATGGCCTTATGGGGGCTGGGGATTGGGAACTAGCACTAAGATGCTCTATAAGTAATGAACAGTTTGTCTCTGATCCAGAGATCTCAAGTTTCCTGTTACAATATTTAATATATCTATATGTTTATATCTTTAATATCTTCCTTCCATCAATTCACAATAACTCACAAGCTGCAACCCCATTGACACCCACAGCCACAAACAAACTAAAGGTCCTTTTTAAGGTCAAATGCCATATTTATTCTTGAGTTTATAGATTTCTTCACCTTGTAACATGTTTACAACAAAGCTACTATTTTCATTACACTCCTATCTTTTTAAAATGTGCCATGACAAAAATTTTCAGTAATTTTTTTGTGTCATGACAAAAAGTAATGGTGATTTTTGTGTTGCATGGTGTTTTTTAAGAAATGCATATACTGTGTAACAGAACTGACTCTATAGTCTGGTAAACCTATTACTGGCATACATTAGAATAAGGATTATAAAGTGAAAATTTAAAAGAAGAATTATAAATTATGTATATATTAATTCATAATAACTCCATTTCCAATTACTAATGCTGAGAGTTGACCATACTATTATTTTCATTTACCCACAAAATTTACTTTCATTTACTTATTATAAAAAGAGCAGCAGAGCTGGTTTTTGAAGTCTGCTTTCTCTAATGTATCAGAATATACTTTCACGTCTATAAAATTTTATAAAAGTCAACAAGTAAAATGACTCACCACTGGATATAAAATTCTCCTCTCCATCGTTGGTATCTGGAGTTTCATGCTTCAGAAGAGAACAATCAGGTGATTTTTTATCTAAGAACTCTATAGGTGGCCTTCCATCATTGTCCGTATACTTTTGAAAATTGAAGTCATGTTCTGTTTGTGGTACCCCGCTCTCTACTATCTTTTTCCTAAGAATTTCATTTTCATAATTTTTTATGTTTCTGTTTGATGAGTATACAGTCCTAGAAGACAAAAGATAAAATATTAATAAAAATAATGGTGATTCTTATGAGCTAGTTTCCCATGTGCAGCCTTCATATACAACAATTATATAATTTTAGAACCATTTAAAATCTGGACCAATGTAAAAAAGTCAACCTAAAATAGCGGAAAGTTGAAAAATTAGTCTATAAAATTTTTGAATGTTAAAAAGGAATATACAATGCCAACATGTTAGATAAGCTGGATGAAGTAGACAATTCCCAGAAAGGCACACATTACGAAATCTGACTTAAGAAGAAACAGAACACTAAATTAGTAATTGAAATATTCCACAAAGAAAGACCCAGGACAAGGTGCCTTCACTGGTAAATTCTACCAAATGTTTAAAGAATCAACACCATCCCATTACAAACTTCCAAAGAGAATAAAGCACTTCTCAACTTATTCTGTAAGGTCTATATTATCCTGATACAAAAGCAGATGCAGACATCACAAGAAAAGAAAACCACAGACCAATATTCATTACTAATACAGATGAAAATATTCTCAACAAAATAATAGCAAACTGAACCCAGCAACATATAAAAAGAATTATATGCCATGACTAATTGGGGTTTATCTTAGGAAATCAAGGGTAGTTTAACATATGAAAACCAACATTATACATCATATTCTATGGTGTGAATATCTGTGTCCCACTTTCAAAATTCAAATGTTAAAACCTAATGATCAGTGTGATGGTATTAGGAGGGGAGGTGATGAGGGCAGAGCCCTCATGAATGGGATCAGTGCCTTTATAAAAGAAACTCCAGAGAGATCCCTTGCCTCTCTCCACCATGTGAGGGCACAGTGAAAAAGTCAGCAGTCTGCAACCCAGAACAGGGCCTTCGCCAGAACCCTACCTGCCATGCTGGCACTCTGATCTTAGACTTCCAGCCTCCAGAACAGCAGGAGATAAATTTCTGTTGTTGATAGCCATCTAGTCTGTTGTATTTTCTTATAGCAGCCTGAATGGACTGAGACACCGTATCAATAGAACAAAACCTACACAATCATCTTAATAAACACAAAAAATGCATTTGACAAAATCTAATGTCATATCATGATAAAACACTAAACGAACTAGAAGAGAATATGCTCAATCTGATGAAGGGCATATTTTAAAAAATCATAGCTAATATCATACTTAATGGTGAAAGACTGAAAGTTTTCCTTCTAAGATCAGCAAGGATGTCTGCTCTCACCACTTCTACTCAATATTTCATTGGAGATTCTAGCTGAGGCAATTAGGCAAGAAACAGAAATAAAAGGTATCTGGATTGGAAAGGAATACATAAAGCTACATCTATTTACAAATGACAAACCTGTATACAGAGGTTAAATTAATCATCAATGGTCAATGACTTGATCAGTCATGCCTCCATGAAAACCTTAAAGGATGGGGTCTACAGAGCCTTCAGGCTGGTGAACACATGAAGGTACTGGGGGGGTGGTATGCCCAGAGAGGGCATGGGAGCTCTGCTTCCTTCCCCACATACCTAACTCTGTTCATCTCTTCCATCTGGCTATTCCTGAGTTATATCCTTTTATAATAAAATGGTAATCTAAGTAAGTAAAATGTTTTCCTGAGTTGCATGAACTGTTCTAGCAAATTAATTGAACATAAAGTAGGAGTTGTGGGAACCTCCAAGTTATGCTTGGCCAGAAGCATACCTAACAACCTGGGCCTGAGACTGGCCTCTGAATTAGGGAATGGGGAGCGGACTTGTGAGGATGAGCCTTGAACCTGTAATATATGTTGTCAGAATTTAGTTAAATCTAAACGACAGCTGGTGTCTGGAGAATCTCAGAACTGCTTGGTATAGGGAAAACCCCCACACGCATCTCGTGACCAGAAGTGTCAGAACGAAAGTTTTCTATGAGTAGAGTATTAAGAGTGGAAGAGACACACAGGAGAGTGTTCTTCCTTTATAGGTGTCCAGATAATCCAATCGGAAAACAATTGCCTCTTCAAAATAATGGCGCTAGGACAACTGAATATCCAAATGTAAAATAATAAAATTGGACCCCAGGTTCATACTATATATAAAAATTAACTTAGTCAAAGATCTAAAGGTAAGAACTAAAAGTATAAAAGTATAAATCTTTATGACCTTGGATTAGGCAATAGTTTCTTAGACACGACATTAAAAACACAAGTAACAATAGAAAAGGTAGATAAAATAGAAATTATAGAAATTTAAATTTTTTATGCTTTCTAGGATTCTGCAAAAAAAGTTAAAAGACAACACACAAGCCCTGGCTGTTGTGGTTCAGTGGACTGAGTGCAGGCTGGCAACCAAAGGGTCGCCAGTTCAATTCCCAGTCAGGGCACATGCCTGGGTTTCGGGCCAGGTCCCCAGTAGGGGGCACATGAGAGGCAACCTCACATTGATATTTCTGTCCCTCTCTTTCGCCTTCCTTTCCCCCTCTCTAAAAAATAAATAAATAAACAAACAAAAAGCTTAAAAAAATTTTTTAAAAAGACAACCCACAGAATGGGAGAAAACTTTTGCACATAATTTATCTGATAAGAGACTTGTATATAAAATATATAAGAAATTTTGACTAAATATAAAGACAAAAAAAACCAATTTTAAAATGGGCAAAGAATAGATAATTCTCCAAACAAGATATACAATCAGCCAATACAGACACTAAAAGATGTTAAAAATCATTGGCCACCAGCAGAATGCAAATCAAAACCATGAGATACCACTTCATTCCCACTAGGGTGGCCATAATCAAAAAGATACATAATAATTTTTGTTGAGAATATGGAACAATTGGAACCCTCAGACAGGGTGGTAAGAATTTGAAATGGCATAGCCTCTTTGGAAAACAGTCTGGCAATTCCTCAAAAGTTTACCATATGACCCAGTAATATAACATATGTTGACACAAAAACTTGCACATAATGTTCACAGAATTTTTCATTACATTAGGTCAAAACCACCCAAATGTCTATCAGCTGATGAATGGATAAACAAACTATGGTATATCCACATGTACAGAAGAGTTAACGTAGCAGTTCTATTATTCTCTGTAAGATTTACAAGGTCAGCCCTTGGTTGGTATCTGAAAACATGATTTTAAGGGTATTCCTAGCATTTTCTAAATGACAAGGATGGCTCATAATGCCTATAAATAATTGGCTTATACTAAACATCTCCTTTCCTTTGAGGAGTCTGGAATATGGGTATATGTTAGGCAAAGGATGCATATGTAACCAACCTCCAATAAAAACCCTGGGTGCTGAGCCTTTAATGAGCTTCCCTGGTTGGCAACATTTCAGAAATGTCACAACTCACTGGGAAATTAAGCATGTCCTGTATGACTCCATTGGGAAAGGATCCTTGGAAGTTTGTGTCAGTTTCCTGTGGACTTCACTCCATGTGTCTTCTCTCTTCACTCTGTAATAAGTCATTGCCTAGAGTATGACGATATGCTCAGTCTTGTGAGTCCTCATGAAACTGTCAAATCTGAGATGGTCTTGGTGATATCCTCAGCCATAAAAAGGAGTGAGGTACTGATGAACCACCACAATATGGAGGAACCTTGAAAATATACCAAGTTTAAAAAGCCAAACATGGGACTTGTGGACACACTGTGCCTCCTTGCACAACCAAATTTAAGGACAACAAAAATTTAGAAACAAAAAACAACCAACAGACAGAAATTTGAACTGTATGGAAATCTGACAACCATTCATCCAGACCGGTGATGGGGCGGAGTC
>PVKM010013689.1:0-29934 GCA_004027735.1 Carollia perspicillata | reverse complement strand
GTGTGACATTATTCCGAGAGGGAGTCAGACCCAGGAAATCAGAAATGGTGCCAAGTTTCCCAAGATGGCATTTCTTTACCTTTTCTTCATGACTTCACCCACTTGTAGCACCTGACCTGAACAGCATTCACACATAAGCTCAGTGAAGGGCAATCTTGCCCTTTTACTAGACACCAGATCCTAGAATCATAATGCCTAATGAGAAAATTTTTTCTTATTTGGACCAAATAGTCACTTATTCAGTCAACAACTATTCATTGAGGACTTCAGTAAGTGTATGTATAATAAATAAGTGACTGAATGAAAGAAGAGTAAAGTATCTTATCACTCAATATTCCAACTTCTGCCCCATTCCAGATATGTTATTCTAAAACCCACTTAAGTCACCCCCTCCCTGGCAGAAGCACATGTGATAATACTTTATCCTTTATGGGCAATAAATCCAAAAGTCTCAACTCAATGAGACATTCAAATGCTTTCAGAATCTGGCTCTGTTCCTGTTATTGCACTGTGCCCCTTGCTCTGAATAGCCCTGCCTTGTCTGATGTTCTCATTTATTTGTTCTGTGTCAAATGGCAGTAACTCTCCTAAAGAGTGATATTCTTTGCTCCGACCAGTGTGGCTCAGTTGAGCTTCACTCTGCACAGTGAAAGGTCACCAGTTTCATTCCTGGTCAGGGCAGATGCCTGGGGTTGTGGGTTTGGTCCCCAGATGGGACAGTAGAGAGGCAACTGACTGATGTTTCTCTCTCATATCAGTGTTTCTCTCCCTTTGTTTTTCTCTCTCTTCCCCTCTTTCTAAAAATGAATAAATAAAATCTTTGTGGGGAAAAAGAGTGATATTCTTGAACTTGAGAGTTTACAGAATAAGTTTCTCATGAGCATCCAAAAATCTGCTCTCAGGTTGAATGAGCATCTTCCAAGATGAAGGAGATGTCTAGCTTCTTGTCTGGGCAGGCCAGGGACTCTGAGCTCTGACTCAGCCAGGCATTCCCAGGAGCTCAAGCTTTGTTTGGGAGTGGGCATGAGCTTGAACAGCTCAGCATAGAATTGGAAAGGTCCTGAATGAAAGTGAGCCAACCCCTTCATGTTACTTCTGGGAAAGCTGAGACCTGGACCAGTTAAGTGCCTTGTCTGAGATCATGGGCTTCAGTGACCATGGAGACACTAAAAACCAGTCCAGGCCTTTTCCCAATCCATTTTGGTTGACACTCAACTCCCGCATGGAAGGCATTTCCTGAGGCTACTCCTCAGCACAGCCTGGGGGCATGTGAGTCTTTCTCCAGGCAGGTCACTTGTCAGCTCCTTCTCCCAGGAGGCTGTGAGTGTCTCCCGGAAACTTGAATTGCTTCTGGAATCCCTGAAGCTCGATGAAGCATTCCCTCTGCAGGCTAGCACTAGGGATGAATGCCATAAATATTAGCTGTGGGCACCGGATGACTGACACAGGGAATAAATATTTGTTTTCTCTGAGAGTTTACACTGTGGTATTGGTTAAGAGGAATATTCTACTGTTGGCTTCTGGCAAAATTGCTACTGAATATCTGACATACATCAGTCTCTATACATGTTATTGTTGAGATCAGACATAAGTCTTGAGCTGAGAATGTTTGCATGTGGCACCCCAGTCAGCAATGAAGCTCTCAGACTCTCCTCAAAACCCTGTTTGAGGTAACATGTCTTGGATGCCCTATTTCTCCGAGTCTCACCCTGGAAGAACAGTCAAATTTGACAAGCAATCAACCATAGTCACCAGTTCCAGGAAAACATTGTGCTTCAGTCTCCGAGGCAAATTCCTGTCCTACAACTTGATCTCATTCATAGCATATAATGCAAAACCTTCCCTGATGGGCACGGGGGTGGGATAAAACTGTGCACTTTGGACACAAACTACCAAGTCTTAAATCCCAGCTCAGCCACTCACGGGCAGTGTGATCTCTGACAAGTGGCTTAAATTCTCTGCACTTCAGCTTCTTCTATAACATGGAGATCATAACAACACCTCCCTCACAGGGTGATTGTATGGGCTAAGTGAATTAACATAGAATTCCTGTATTTTGCCATGTATAATGCACTCCCATGTAAAATGTGCACCCACATTTTTGGTCCAAACTTTCAGGAAAAAAATCCATCATTTAAATTTTTTAATTTAATTATTTATTTATTTCTATTTAGAAACAAAACTGATTATCATATTCCAGGGTATTATTTTGCATACAGATATCATCATTGCTTTCTGGAGTTATAAAAGAATTAAAAATATTTATGTAGATACAGAATTATTACTGCACAGATAGAATGTGCATCTTTATCTTTCCTGCAAAAATTTTGGTAAAAAAGTGTGCATTATATACAGCAAAATACTGGTAAGTGCAATTTACAATAGCCAAGTGCTGGAAGCAACCTACGTGCCCATCAGTAAATGAATGGATCAAAAAACTATGGTATATGTACACAATGGAATTCTATGCAGCAGAAAGAAAGCAGGAGCTCCTACCCTATGCAACAGCATGGATGGAACTGGAAAGCATTATGCTAAGTGAAATAAGCCAGATGGTGAAAGACAAATACCATATGATCTCACCTTTAACATGAAGCTAAGCAACAAACCAAACAAGCAAGCAAAATATAACCAAAGACATTGAAATAGAAAACAAGCTGAGAGTAACCAGAGGGGAGAGGGGAGGGAATTTCAGGGGAAAAGGGGAAGGGGTCACAGGAACAAATATAAAGGACACATGGACAAAAACTAAGGGGGGGCGTGGAAATGGGAGGGAGGTGGGGAGCACTAGAGGGGTGTACTGGGATGGGAGTAAAAGACAGAAAACTGTACTTGAACAACAACTAAAATAAAAAAAATTTAAAAAATACTGGTAAGTGCTTGGAGCTGTGTTGGCAACTTAGAAGTTAATATGTATCAGTTATGAACGTCAACATCATCATCCCCATTACTGTCACTACTGTTATTTTCTAGTCACCAACTAATTAGACAGCAAAGGTATGAGGAAGGAGCATGGGCTTTATAACCAAACAGACCTAAGTTCAAATCCCAGGTGTGATGGTTACTTAGCTGGAAAGGTTTAGGCAAGTTACTTGACCATGTTGGGTCTCTGCTTTCTTTCCTTAAAGAAAGACCAGCATTCCCCTCTTCAGTGTTATTGTGTTAAATAACAATAGTTCACACGGTGCTAGAACCTGAAGACATCCCACAAATGGCTCCTACCCTCCCTTCATCCCAGGGCCATTTTTCTTGTTTTCATCAATCCCTGTAGATTCATCCTCCTACCAGTCACAAAGTTACCACTCTGCACCAGCAATATGCTGCATGCTGGAGATAGAAAGATGAGTGTGCTCAGACCTCAGGGGGTTCACAGTCTCATCCAGGTCCTGCTTTATTCTCTGTTTCCTGCCTGGAATTGTAGATTTGTTCTCCTATCTTCCTTAAGTACACAGCACGCTCTTCCTTCTCCAGAAGGCCTGGGCTGGCTTTCTGCACGAAGAACCTCAGGCTTGCTTCCCAGGGCCCATGTGCCACCTTCACCCTCCCCTCTTCCTCTGAGTCCCACCCACCTCTTCACTCACCACCTTTCCTCCCGGCTCAGGGTTAGAATGCCCTCTGCGTGGTGAAACCATTGTGCATTTTGTATGTCGTCATATCTCAATAAAACTGAAAACAATCACGGTTCTTATTTTTTGTTAAAATATGCTGGCATTATTTTCATTATTCTGTCTTAGAAGTCCTCTCTGGACTTCTGTTTTTTTCTCTCCCCTTCTCTTGGAAACCCTCTAGCTCAGCACATTCAAAATCTACCTCTTCTACAAGGTCTGGCTTGGGGAAAAAAAGACTGAAAACTGTCCTATTAATAATTTTTTATTGATTATATGTTGAAATGATACTGATTATACTACTCACACCTCCCACCTGCTTTCCAAAGCAGATACAACCCTTGTGGTGGTTCTACAACAGCTGCTGGTAAGCTTGATAACCTAACCCAGAGAACTGCCTAAGGAATCTGTCCCTTTTGGTCATCTCTGCCTCCTCAATGGCTGTGAAAGTTTTATTTCAACCTGTAATGGGAGAGGGAGAAATTCCACTCGAATACATAACCTGCTATTACCATCATAGATGTTACAAATCGACATCTGACAGTTTTGACCATGCCGATTAGAGGGCTGCTCATTGCCTCTGCTTTGGATAAACATCAGTCATTACAGGGGTTGGAAGAGCTGTTCCTCAGTCCGTTCCCCAGTCCGTTCCCCAGTCCTTTCCCCTGGGGGCTTCTTTTTTTTTATTCCTCCCATCTCTTCCTTCTTGAGTGTACCTTCTGGCACCAGCCATACATGCTGGCTGCATCATTAAGTGCTGAGACTTTATGTCTTAATTCTGTGTGAGAGGTTTTCTCTGGGGGCGATGGTGCATCTGTGGAAAAAGAATTTCTATGTACAATGGAGGTGATGTGTTGGAGGATGTTGATGGCATATTTAAGGAAACAGCTGTCCAGAAATTATTGTGGGTGCGGGAGGGGGAAGAGAAGGAGCTGGTGGGTTTGGTTGTCCACAAGCTACAATGGAATGTGTTGGCTTGGTTTAGAGGTCTGCTCAGGAAAAGCCTTGAAGTACTTAGATCGAACAGAATAACAAGGATTAAGGATGTGGGATGATTTGCTCAACTTTTATTCTCTTTATATCTGCAAGGCTCATAAGCTATTGAGCAGTATTATCACCCATTGCCACTTTGTGCGGATGCCTCTTAATGTTATTTAATACTCCTTTCGACAGAATGGGGACTTACCCAGGATAAAATTATGGCTTAATTTTTTTTAATGTAATAATTCCTTGGGAAACAAAAAGATGCCTGTGTTCAATCGCTGGATAGATGTATGGCAAATAGGGGAAAGGCAAACTGTGTAACATCAGGACCAGTTTCTATAGCAACAAAAATGTCAGCCATCCTTTTGGCTGATCCTATTAATCTGGAGTAGAAGCAATGATTCTGACACATTCGAAATGTATTTAAACCAGAAGGTGAAAATATAACCCAGCTGTAGATTTAAAAGAGGCAGAGTCATGATGTGACCGAAGCAGGTACGATGTCAGGGAAAGTGAGGCGTTCTCAGACACGGCTTTGGCATTTTATTCTCTTGCAAGGGATTATTAAGCTGTTCACCAGAAGTTGTACCAAACATTCTTGGACCCAAGATGAAAAAATCAGGGAGGGGGAAGATCCACTGGGCTTCCATTAGAGCAGAACTGTCTTTTCAGCAGTGCTGGCTCAGAGTAAACCCTTGAAGTTGTTTTGAAAATGGTGAGATTTGTAACTTGGTGAGCATCTTTCCAGAAAGGAAAGACTAGCTTTCTGAGAAGAGAAATCTGGTCTTTGGACCAGTGCAGGTGGCTGTGGTTTCTGCTTTTTTAACCACACCCTAGGCTAGTGGGAGGCTTGTGACCATCACTGATTTCTATTAATGTAGGTGACCGCCCTGGCGGTACTTGGCAAGGCCATTGCGAGGGCCAGGTGAGATCATGGATGTGGATGTTCTGTGAAAGAAATCTAAAGCACTATAGGGATGTGGAGGGATTATTATTAAGGGATTAATATATAAAGGGCTGTATAGGGATTATTATTAAGGAAGAGCCAAAGAAATACTTTCCTAAAAGCTCCAGTTGCAGACAGAGTTCAGAAGGAGAGTTATAAATTCTGACTATATGGGTCAGTGGCTTAATTTTTTTTTCCTGGGGAAACTCTAAAGCTATTATTCCATGCTATTCCCCTTTGGTGTCTCTCTTTACTACAGAATTATTTAAAGGGCTAAATATTTTCCCACTTTGCAAAGCAGAATGACAGTCCCCAGTATATTCTGCTGCTGGAGCACAAAATAAATGGGGATGCAGATTTGTGTCATTATGATAAAACGCATCTTCTGGTCTTTATCTTAGAATTTCAGACTCCTCAGGAAAGATGACCACCTCTCATTATGGAAAATGAATTTGCTGGGGAAGAAAGATCCTTTAATTTGTTCTTGGGTCTTTGTGTTTCCAAAAGCATAAAGAAAAAATAGCTGTTTACTATTTTCGGTTTATTAAAACAGTTTCCCTTCCCCCACATACTCCCAAATCTCTAAATATGATTGTGGAACAACAGAAGAGAATGAAAATAGGAAAAAGCAAGGAACATTGAAAGAGTGCATGATGTTTGATAACCAAGATATCTTCTGTACAGGGATAGAACCTGCTTTTAGAAATGAGTAGCAAAAGGTCCGGATATTTCTGCCCCTGTCTGGATACACTTTCTTACACCTCAGACGTAATGAACGCTCTCAAAGCAAAGGAGATGTGCCTTGAAATAAAATGTTGTTTTTGTGCACATCGTGGCTGGGGAAATGTGGCTGTCACCTTCAAACCCGGCGTCATGACTGATGACCAAGGAGGTTCCCCAAATCTCAGATTTTGTCTACATCCATCAGTCACCAGTCAAGTATGTGTCTAACACTATGCTAGCCTCATGGGATAAAACACAGGGAGGATGAGCAGAAAGACTCTAGAATTCTCTCTTTTTACACTTACCAAATTTGAGGCACGGAGTTGCTATCTCTGTGTTCATTCATTAAATAAAACTACGATGAACTTCATAACCTTGTAAAACCAGAAAGGCTACTTGATTAATTAAGAGGAACACATTTTTTAATTTCTCTTTGTCTTTTGGCAATCATCTCTTCTATGAAGCTTTTCTAATTGCCCCTTTATGCACTCCAAGCATTTTTTTATATTTGGCTTGATCCTTTTAATGTTTGTTTCCAAGGGCCTTGTTCATGCTTTAATATGTACTGATTATTAGTATAACACTTACCACACTATATTATTGTTTTTAGCTCTGATTCTCTAGTGATTAGCCTGTGATAGCTAGAGAACAGAGCTTGTATATTATAGTTTTTAAACTTACTTCTCTCAATAATAAATTACTTTTCCAGAGATTTAGGAAGCATTTGTTGGATGGATAAAAGAACCAAGTGATGGGAAAAAAAAACAAATAAATAAAAGTCCTCATTAAAAAAAATTTAGGAAGCATTTAAGCCCCCCTTGACCATGTGAGAATGACTAAGTATTACTGCCTCTGTGCTTTGAGTTGGCCAGTTTGCTGCTGGGCAGACAGGCTGGACACTGAGACCTGCTGGGCTATGGGCTCTGTCCTTAAGCAAAGAGTAACATTTTCCTGGCCTCGTGGAAAGCACAGACTAGGATCTTCTGAGAGTGCAAACAGAGAACCCTCAAATCATACCATTTCTATTAGAGATGGGTAGCAGGTCACTTTGCAGCTCTAGCCCTCAGTCCTAATCCACATACTCAAATCAATAATTTTGAGTGGGCTGCAGATAAGCAGCCAGCAGATCAAGCGTTGCCTGAGGAGCCTTTCACCCTTGGCTGCCAAGAAGTGTGACCCTCTCCCTTGACTTTGGCAGCCTGAGCTGAAAGCCTGAGGCAGCTCCTCTTGAAAAGCCAGCACAGAAAATTCCTTCAAGAGCTGGAGAGGGGAGGACACTCAGTGATGCTTGACGCTTCATGGCAGCAGGTCAGAGCTTGGACTGGCCGTCTAAAGCAATCAGAAGAATATTTCTAGCATTATCTTTTTTTAAAGATTTAATTTATTTATTTTTAGAGAAAAGGGAAGGGAAGGAGAAAGAGAGGGAGAGAAAAACAGAAACAGAAACAGAAACAGAAACAGAAACAGAAACAGAAACAGAAACATCAACGTGTGGTTGCCTCTTTCATGCCCCCTACTAGGGATCTGGCCCGCAACCCAGGCATGTGCCCTGACTGGGAATCAAACCAGTGACCCTTAGGTTCACAGGCCTGTGCTCAATCTACTGAGCTACACCAGCCAGGGCATAGCATTATCCATTTTTAGTCCAAAACTACCTTTCATGCTTGGCCCAGGAATCTGCACATCCCTGATCTTCTAGATCTTCTCCTCCTCCCTTTGAATGACTCACCCCAGTGCCCAGCTCCCTCCCATTCTTGCTTTCTGCTCTATTGTGTCTGCTCAGATGAAATAGGTATAGATGCCAATTACAATATAACAATAATAATAGCTAATATTTATTTAATATGTGTGATGTAGCTGACACAATTTAAGTGCTTTACCTCTCTTTACTCATTTTATGTTTTGCATAAGGTAAGGAAACAGAGGCACAAGGTAAAACATAGAAAGAAATCAATGTAGCCCTGGCTGGTGTGGCTCAGCGGATTGAGTGCCGGCCTGTGAACCGAAGGGTCACTGGTTTGATTCCCAGTCAGGGCACATGTCTGGGTTGCAGACCAGCTGCATAGTAGTGGGGTGCACTAGAAGCAACCACACATTGATGTTTCTCCTTATCTCTTTCTCCCTCCCTTCTCCTCTAAAAATAAATTTAAAAATATTTTTTAAAAAGAAAAATCAATGTATATAAGTACAGAGTATGGTGAATAATGAATTAGCCTGTGAGGGGTAGCTCTGAAAAGGCATAGTAGAATTTGTGAGTGAATTTAATCTCAAGATGTTAGGAAGAGAATGGGGAGCATACATGCCAATGGTCAAGCACGTACATCTATAAAGCATATCTTTGTTTACTGCTCATAATTAGTACAGTACCTGGTACATAACAGGCGCTCAATGAACCTAGACTGAAATAAAATCAAATGACATATTTGGGTGAACATTGCAAATATTGCAGAACAGAGCAGGAGGCCAGAGGTAGGAGGGTTAGCCTGGTATCAGTCGTTTTCAGGAGGAGTGGGTGAGTGATGAAGCTTTCTACAAAAGCAAGAGCAAATTTTATGACTGCAACTCAAAAGATTTCTCATCATAATGAATTCTCCATTAAATGTCCTCCTAATCCACACTGGTTGATGGATGAACCCCTGAAACAGAGAGTTCCCAGCAAGATCTATGGGAGTAGCCACATATCAGAGGAGATGAATGTAGTTGGAAATAGAAATTACAGGAGTCAAAAGGAAGATGGGACCATTCGCCTGGACTCTGTTTGAAAGCCAGATAACAAATGAAGACTCCAGCTGTATGCTGTCAAATGTTCTATTCATATTAGCCACTGCCTCATTCACCAATACCTTAGCAGGCTTTGAACAACTTAATGAAGATGTTGGAGTGTGCCTGAGAGTGCAGCTCACTGGGAGTCATGGAGTTTTTGAATGGCAGAGCTAGATGGGATCTTAGATATCGTCTAGTTCAATGAAATCTTAAGGCAGAAGCTGAATAAATAAAACAGGTGGAACCAATGAGTGGATTCCTCTGGCAATTTAAATCTTCATTATTTGTCAGACAAGCATATTTCCTTGTTTGTGAATTTCCCAGAGCACACACATACATGGAAATACTTTTGTATTAACATTATAGATTTGAGTTCAATACTGTAATTTTACTAATGAAGGATCAGGGGCATGGAGCAGGGAAATGATACCCTCAATATCTATCACCTAGGTGACCAATGGCAAGTTCTGAGCCCAGACCAGGTTCCAGAAATCTTGCTCTGCTTGTTCATCCAACAGTAATGTTCTTTTGTTCAAGATACATTTATCAAGCAGCTACTATGTAAAGACACTGCCTGGAGGATACATTGAAAGATGATGTTTCGGTTCTTAAAAATTTGGAGGAAAATTGCAAAGGCAATTCTAGTTCAGTGTGAAAAATACAAAACCAGAGGTATATACACATTATCCTTTACCCAGATATCACAAATTCAGAGATTTTCAGGAGTCAGTCTGGTAACATGAGTGAAACATGCTGAGAACAAGCCAGGGTGGCAATGGAGGAAACTGACACATGGATGTCCACTGAATACTTTTTTTTTTAAATTTTGAAAATTCCACTTGATAAAGAATGTTTAACAAAGACCTACAACTAACATCATACATAATGGTGATGATCTTAAAGCTTCCTCACAAAGGTCAGGAACAAGGCGAGGATGTCTTCTCACCACTGTGTTTCAACATTCTACGGGAAGTCCTAGCTAATGCAGTAAGACAAGGAAGGAAATAAAAGGCATCTAGACAGGGAAAAAGAAGTAACTTTTCTTTGATTATAGATAACATGATCATCTGTGTAGAAAACTTGAACAAATCAAGAACTTCTGGAACTAACACACAGTTATAGCAGAGTTTCAAGACACAAAGTTAATATACAAAATCAATCACTTTCCTATATACCAGCAATGAACAAGTGGAATTTGAAATTAAAAACAAAATATGATTCACATTAGCACCACCAAAAATGAAATACTTATTTGTAAACCTAACAAAATATTTACAAGAGCCATATAAGGAAAACTATAAAACTGTGGTGACAGAAATCAAAGAGCTAAAGAAATGGAGAGATAGTCTACATTCTTCCACAGGGAGACTTGCTGTTGGCAAGCCATGAGTACTTCCCAACCTTGATCTGCACAGCCAATGAAATGCCAGCACGTAATTTGGTGAATATTGACAAACTGACTTTAAGGTTTACATGGAGAAGCAAAGACCCAGAATAACAAACACAATATTGAAGCAGAACAAAGTTGAAAGATTGATAGTATCCAACTTCATGACTTGCTACAAAGCTACAATAAACAAGACAGTGTGGTATTGGTAGAAGGGTAGACAAATTGATCAATGGAACAGAATTGAGATCCTAGAAGTAGACTCACATTAATATAGTCAACTGATTCTTAGCAAAGGCAAATACAATGGACAGTTGTTGTTGTTTTTTCCAACAAATAGCATTAGAACAACTAGACATTCACATGCATAAAAATGAATCTGGAGACAGACCTTATACTTCTCTTGAAAATTAACTCAAAATGGATCACAAACCTAAGTGTAAAACACCAAACTACAGAGCCCCTGGAAAATAACCTAGGAGAAAATTCTTAGGTTTGCCAACAACCTTTTAGATACAACACCAAAGGCATTATCCATGAGAAAAAAGAATTAACAAGCTGGATTTCTTTAAATTGAAAATCACTGTCCTGTGAAGACACTGTCAAGTGAATAAAAAGACAGGCCACAGACAGGGAGAAAATATTTGCAAGTGTGATCTATCTGACATACCTGATATACCTGACACATTTGATAAAGGGCTGTAATCTAAACTATGCAAAGGACTCCTAAAATTCAACAACAAGAAAACAAATAACCCCATTAAAACTTGGGCCAAGGGCTTTATCAGATACCTCATCAAAGAAGACATATAGATGGCAAATAATCATATGAAAGATGACCTACCTAGTCCAATGAGAAATCACCAGATTTCTAGTCACCAGAGAAATGAAAATTAAAACAACAATGAGATGCCACTATACACCTAAGGATGGCTGAAATCTAGAACACTGACAGCATCAAATGTTGACAAGGGTATGAAGCAAAAGGAACTCTCACTCCCTGTTGGTGGGAATGCAAAATGGTACAGCCTCTTTGGAAGACAGTTTGGTGGTTTCTTACAAAACTTACTCCTACCATATGATCCAGCAATAATGCTTCTTGGAATTTACCCAAAGCATTTGAAAAGTTGTATCTATACAAAAATCTGTACATGGCTGTTTAAAGCAGCTTTATTCGTAATTGCCCAAACTTGGAAGCAATCAATATGCCCTTCAGTAGGTAAATGGGTAAATATACTGCAGTACATACAGAAAATGGAGTTACTCGGTACTGAAAAGAAATGAGATATCAAGCCATGAAAAGACATATTTATGAGTAAGTGAATGAAACCAGTCTGAAAGAGTTCATACTATATGATTCCAACTATATTACATTTTGGAAAAGGTGAAACTATGGTGACATAGAAAGATCAGTACTTGTCAGGGTTAGGGGAGGGAGGGAAGAATAGGTAGAGAACTAAAGTTTTTAGGGCAGTGAATCTACTCTGTATAATATTGTAATGATGGATATACATCATTTATACATGTGTCCAAACCCATAAAATGTACAATACCAACAGTGAACTGTAATGTAAACTGTGGACTTTGGGATGAATTGTAACAAATCAATTGTAAGGAATATACCACTCTGCTGGGGAATGTTACTAGTGGGCAAGCTATGCAAGCAAGTGTGGGAGGACCTCTGTCCTGCAGAATTCCTCCTGGCCACCTCAGATGAGAAATAAGTTGTTCGGGACACAATCCTCTTGTTCCAATGGGAAAGGGGATGGTGATTCCCTCTAGTGAGGAATGCCCCAAGCCCTTCTCCAAATGGCTTTTATTGGGAATGGTATGTGTCGGTGTATACAGCATACATGCCTAGCTCATCAATCAATGTCAAAAGGCTGTACTCATACAAAAATGGGTATTATCTATAGATAACAATGGAAGAAACACAGAGATCTGTCATAGGTAAAGAGTCTGTGAGACATGCTGACACCAGAGAGTTTTTAAGACATATTTCATGAGATAAGGAGTTTATTCTTTATGCCTTAAACTTAAACATCTGGTTTATATCAACAGAGCCATACAAAGCAAAGCAGAGCAAGCCTCAAAGGACAAAATGTACATTTCAGAGCCGACTCCCATGGGAACCCTCGGTGTTAGAGTCAAGTCATGTCTGCCCACCTGCATTTTCACCTGGTTTTCCAGGAAGACTTACTAGCCCCGTTCAGAGCCTGCTCTTGTGGGGCTACAGTCTCCGAAACCACACAGAGCGGTCCCCAACAAGCAAGGGGACAGGAGGTACATGAGAAATCTCTGCACCTTCTCCATTTGCTGTGAATCTAAAACTCTCTAAAAAATTAAAGTGTATTATTTTTTTAAAATTAAAAACACAGGCAAAACAAAACAGATTTGTAATCAATGGGTCCCTAGTTTGCCTCCCTGGATATCACCCTCCCCCACAAATTTTACAAAGCTCTTTTATATACTATAGCCTTAATTTACAAAACAAATATATTTCACATAACAACCTAGTACATACATATGGACGTACGTACATACATAAAAATGAGACAAAAATATTGCAAAGCTGTACTTGCTGTATATGTGAGCAACTCTCCATTCTATTCCATTTCATTCTATTTTATTCTACTCCAATCCTAATGTTTTAAAAAGTAGTAGCTGTAATTCACTCAACTAATTTCCAGACCCACAAATGGCGCTTAAAGCTCAGTCTGGAAACCACTGCGATAGCATCAGAGTCTCTGACAACCCTGGAGGCAGGTGGTGGTTGTTCTCATTGTATTCCTGAGGGAATGAACACTGAAGGAGGTCCAGTGACTTGCCTGCCCTCAAACAGTGAGTGAGGGGCAGGCGCAGACTGGAACCAGAATCTCCCAGTGTCCTAGCCATGTGGTTCTGTAAGGAAATCACCTGCCTTCCCAGACTAGTGGACACCAATAAGTCTGGGTTTCAACTCAGACTCAAACCTTGATTTTTGCTTTGCCCCTGATGATGGGAAGTTCTTCATGGTCCAGTATGGATAACGTGTTCCCATTTATCTGCTGGGGTTGCCTCCTCTTGAGCAATGAACTCAAAATAGCCTTTCAGGATGGCGGTAGATTTAAATATGGACTTGATAGCTCACACGTGCTCTTCGCTGTGCCCAGTGTGCAGTCTGAGACTATCCCAGCCATTTTCCTGATGTTTTTATGACATTTCCTGACCTGACGAGTAAATATTTTTTTCTAGAGATTTCAGGCAGCTGCTGTCATGGCGCTGGCTAAGGGAGCTTTCTCAGCCCCCTAAGTCTGTAAGTCCTCCTGCTGGTGTTCCCTGCAAGTCTGATAAGGCCAGGGCCATAACTGTAAATTTTTAAAACTTGACGGGTTGCCAGATGGATTCATTATACTACATCCGTATTTAGACTCATATTTTCCAGTTTAGCACTGGGAATATCGCATAGGAAGTCACATGGGATTCAGGGTCAGATCCACACCTAAGTGCCAAAGGTAAAACATTTATTTATGTCCTCCTCTCTAGTTTTCCTAACAGTTCTTATTTAGCCTCGTCCAGGATGAGATGGGAGCTCGATGAAAAAATAATAGATATAAATTGTGCTTCGGCCACTGGCTGTTTATCTTAAGGAGAGGAACTTCTCTGAACTTCCTGAAAATTGAACATCTAAAAAGTTCAATTTGAGAGAATGAGGCTGGGACAGTGCTGAGTGGCAAAAGACCAGAATGTTTGTTTCCTTTTATTAGAGAGGAGGAAGAGGCTCCAATCCTTTTATTTTCCTCAAGTTGTGACTTACATTGTTTATTGAGTATGACATCCACTACCTAAACCATCTATGAAGTATCTATGAATTCTTAAGGCTTCAGCACATTTTAAATATCTCATATTTGACTCTGTGAAGAAGGTGGAGAGCTGCCACAGTGGCTGGGGGAAGGGACCAGAACCATGGGGAGAAACTAGAGTCCTCCCTTCAGTTATTCATCCATTGGTTGATTCAATAAACATATATTGACCCTTTTTTTTCATCTAGCCAGCCAGTACACAGCATGCTCCCTTGAGCCCAAACATCAGCTCTGCCAGAGTCTCCTATGAACTAAGCCTGAGATAGACGCCCCCCTCCCCCATTCCGCACATTCCCAAGGGTTAGTGCAATGGAAGCACCTGTCGCATGGTAGGATAATTGCTGGATTTACAAGTCTGCCTGTCACTTTGCTGTGAGCTCCTTGAAGACAGAGACAATGTCTTAATTTGCCTTTGTGTTTCCAACATTGTGAGTAGTGCTTACCACCCAGAAGGACTGTGATGTTTCAGATACCTGAGAACATGATGATGAATGAGTCCTTGCTCCAGAGGAGTAAGACACACACCCTAATTAGCAGCTAGCCTTTCTGCCCACCGTATATCCATCTGGTCTATATTGACCCTTATGAATTTGTCATTATCTGTCTATTTCTTTAGTTATTAATAGTGAAGAAAGGCTTTCCTGCCATTCATAGGAACATAAATCTTTCCTCTTTTCCTTATTTCAATGCAATCTCAAGTGCTTCCCTGTTAGACCTGTATGTTATAGGAACATATAAACATTCTATGTATAGAATATGTAATATGTATTACATACATTTTATACATGGATTGTGTAATAGGGACATGTGTTACATATATATTCATACATACATATACATAGTAGAGCAAAAGTGGGTTTACAGTGGTAAGTGTACAAAATAGTTTATTCTTGTATAATTTATTAATCATTATATTATTTTCCATATGAACAACTGTAAACCTACTTTTACCCCACCCTGTGCATGAGCACAAATGCACACACACACATATAACAAAGATAAGATATAATCCTTCAAAAAATAGGTTAAAGATTGTCTTATCTGTGTGTTGTTGTACAGACAGCACAGCAGAGCAGGAGTTGGAACAGTCCACATAGACTAACTTAGTGTGTGTCCGTGAGCAGAATTCCATGTGCTCTCTGAGCCTCTGTTTCTTCATCTGTGCCATAGAAATGATAAGAGCTGCTACTCCTCTAAGGAGTTGGTGTGGGTCTCAGGTGAGATAGTAGTTGGGAAAACCCTTTGCTGGTTCAGTCAATAAAAAGGATTAGCAAGTGCCAAATGAATCATATTTGTGACAAGATTGGGTTTGATGATGCAATTTATTGATTGGAAATGTGAACGAGAAAATAAAAGCCCTTTCAAAGGTTCCTGGCACCAGCCAGAGGTTCCGAGAGCAATGCTGGCAGTGCCTTTTTTCTTGTTCCTTCAAGTGCTGAACAGACACACATTCCCATTGGCTTGGCAGCTGCAAAGCCCACTCGTAAAATCCCGTGTTGTCTGTTCCCTTTCTTTCCCTGCCCTCTACCTCTGGCCTCCCTGTCCTCCTCCCTCACTGTAGGCATGCATTCACACAGCTTCGCTTAAGAGAAGCAGGTGCTTCTGCTCCTTTGTGGTCATTTCTAAGCCCATTCTGTATCTCTTGAGAGCCTCCCTTCTCATGCTGTACTCCTGGAGCCCAGAAAGGAAACCCAGGTTGTGGATTTCCAGGGACTATGACAGCTGCCCCCTGGAGAAAGGTCTTGGACTCTTCCCTATGGAATACATGGGTCTTGGGTTTACACAGGGACTTTGTCTTTTTAAACTGGCATGCTCAACCTGAGGCTCCTTCAAACATGCACCCCATTCCACCAACAGGTAAAAATCAGGGCAGAATATCTTCATGATTCAGAAGGAAGACTAGCACTTTCTAAATTTAACCAGGAGAGATGTAGACCTCATCTCTCCTGGCTACACGAGGACCAACATTATTCTTATTATGGAAACATAGGAGTCTTTAACAATGTTTTTCTACCTGAAACTCTGCAGTAACTCCCCTGAGTAAGGAGTAGGGCTGAGCTCCTTACCAGGGCTACACCACCCTGTGCGATCTACTCCTGCTCTATGTCCAGCTTTGTGAGGGTTCGCACCCATGTGGCTTGGATTACCTAGAACATCCACTTTTCCATCTATCCACTCATTTAATTAATTCTTTTCGGTACACAGCTACTGAGGACCTACTGTGGGCTACACCCTGTACTGAGCACCAGGAACAGAATGGGAAACAGATGGCGCCCATGACATTGAGGACTTCATGGTAGTCTGAATAATGCTCTGGGAAGATATCTAGGTCCTAATCCCTAGAACCTGTGAATATCACCTTATACGGCAAAAGGCCTCTGCAGATGTGATTAAGTTAAGGGTCTAGAGTTAGGAAGACTATCCTAGATTATTAGTGAGCTCTACTGTAATCGTGAGTGTCCTTATAAGTGGGAGACAAAGTGGGATTTGGTGATAGAAAAGGAGAAGGCAATTGACCATGGAAGCAGATATTGGAGTGATGCAGCCTCACGCCAAGGAGTGCCAGCAGATACTTGAAACTGAAAGAGAAAAGGCATGGATTCTCCCCTTGGAATCTCCAGAAGGAACTAAGTCCTACTATTTTCCTCATACAAGGCTCAGCTCAGACATCTGGCCTACAGAGCTGTAAGAAAATAAACTTGTATTGCTCTAAGCCAGTAAACTTGTAGTAATTTGTTATGGTTTTTGTCATATCGTTTCCTAGCAAAAGGAATCTAATTCATATTTTAAAGTCAGATCATAAGCTGGAAATTACCACTCAGTGTAACTTTTAGGGAAGTACATCGTTTTTTTTTAAAGACAAAAAAGCAGGGGAACTTTTCCCTGGAATTGAGGTATCAAGGGGTGCTTCTTGGAGGGAGTGACGTCTCAGCTGCAATCTGATAGCCGAGCGTGAGTTGTTAATCAGATGAGATAGGCAAGGACAGGTCAGGCGATTGCAGGCGTGTAGAAAAGGTGCCACTTCACAACTTTATGCCTTGCACGTGTCTGTTCCTTTGCTGTTTTCCTCCCCACCCTCCCAGCCTACCCACACACAAATACACGCACACGCTTGGCTTATGTACACTTTCTGATTTTTCCACTTAGCAAATTTCTAGTAACTATTTTAGATTGCTCCAACACCCGCCTCGGCAGAAAGTCTCTCTTCCCTGTCATTCTCTCTTACCTCCTCAGTGAAGTTCAGCAACAGGCCCTCTTAAGGAAACCCCATTCTTGCTTTTTGAAGTCATAGAAATGATGTGAAGAAAATGCCTCAGCAGCAATCAGTGATGGCCCTTACTACTACTTTTCCTTCCTCTACTCCATGGAGATTAAAAACACCCAATGTGGGAGGGAAGCCCTTAGCAGAGCCTTTTGGCAGTGGCAGCTGAGTTTGGAAACCCATCAAGAAAGGCTCCATGGTCTCCCAGCAAATCCTCTTAGGCTGGTGAGTTCAAGTCCTTGGCACAGATGGCCTGGGAAATATGGAAAGCTCCAAGACTCCCTTTTGGATTAGCTTGTTCTTTCAGGTCAGGTGGCATTTTTGTCAGCTAGAAAGCTCTGCAATCCTGTAAGGAGGAGAGGCACAGTGGGAAGTACAGATGTTCCGGTTGTATGACACCTAAGTAAGAAATTAGGCTAATTATCGTATTCTCTTTCCTTCCTTCCTTCCACCGAGAATGGAAACAAACAACTGTGTGATCAAGGAAGGTTTTCTTTTCCTTTTTCTTTTAATTTTTTATTTTTCAACTGGTTGCTAGGGTATCATGTAGGGAGGACCCATCTGCAACCCTGAGTGTTTTATATCAGGAGGCAACTGTCAGTCCTTAATTAATAATTCATGTTTTCATTAGTAACAATAATGAGAAACAGTTGACATGACAGGTCCCTCATCTTACAGGGAACCCTAAAATATTCATTTATTCTTTGATTAGCAAACGTTTTTAAGGTGGAGGGAGCACTCAATTTGAAGTCAGAGAGATCTCAATTCGATCCTAACAGCCACATAGTAGGTTATAATGTAACATTTACTTTCTTTCTGTGAGCTTTGGTTTTCTCACTTGCTCCTTGGAAATGACTAACGAGTCCAGATAACAAAGATAAAGCAGCACTTAATGCAGTGTCTGATACAATACTTGGTCCAAGGTAACTTTCAATACATAGCATCGGGTAGTGATAAAGCTAGAAGGGACACGAAGTGCTCTTCTGGTCAGCTTTGACTCAGTTCACAGTTAATCCTCCTGGTGGTTT
This sequence comes from Carollia perspicillata, assembly GCA_004027735.1. NCBI lineage: Eukaryota > Metazoa > Chordata > Mammalia > Chiroptera > Phyllostomidae > Carollia > Carollia perspicillata. The sequence goes on along the minus strand of PVKM010013689.1, from coordinate 11,394 downwards.
TTGAATGTTGGTGTTTCTGCTCTTGGGTAAAGGAACATTTTGGGTATTTGAAGATAGAATTACCAATCTGCAGATGGACAGGTTATCTGCATATAGGAAGTATTCATTGTAGTTTTTAAATCTGAGGGCATTAAATTGCATTTACTAAATACCTCTCTGCTCATAGGTTCATGTTTTCAGAGGTTTTTTTCTTTTGTGATTTTATTGTTGTGTTTTGTTTTTCCCAAGAAGTCTGTGAAGTACCTTCAGTCCTTGGGAACACCAACCCTATGTTTCATTACATTTGTTGGAGAACAGGGAAGTTACACCTCCTCCTAAAGTTCACACACACATTTGAGTAGCAGTCTGGTTCACAAGCAACTGAGTTCAGCAAAGAATAAATGACATGAAACCTGCTCATGTTACATAATTTGGCATAAGTGATTCTATGACTTCTTTGTCCCTAAATAATTGGAGTGGAGTCAAATGAGATAATTCACATAAAAGCATTTAGAAAACTGAAGTTTTCATTGTAATGGAGGATTATTATTCTAATTATCACTAATATGAAGAATCTAATATGCATGGACCAATTATCAAGATAAGAGTATTTCTGATGTGAATATTTGGTACCCTTTTAGTATTTATTTTTATGCTGTTTTACTTTGTTCTCTAATTGTTTTATACATTTTAATGTTGCCCCTCCACCCTAAGTAAATCGCAAGTATCTGCGAGCATCTGAACATTCAGTACAATTCACTATTTCAAAATATTGTACTGGATGCTAACCATGTGTTAGGTACAGAGCTAAGTACTGTAGCTGGAGGGGTGACTAAGGTGCTTTTCCTGCCCTCAGTTAGCTTTCTATCTGGTGTAGGAGACAATCAAGAGATGACTAGAATACAGGGAGGTGAGTGTGCCAACATTGGTAAGCTCGAGGGACTCTCAGGGCAGAAAGTGTGGGCCAGGGCTGGGGGGATGAGGTCAGTTAAGCAGGTGAAAAAATGAGAAGAGTACAAAATGGAAAGAGTGGTATATGAAAAGGCTCAGGGGGGGGTGTTTATGAAGGGGAAGGGAGGAAGAGGGAAGGAAGGGAAGAAATAATACATTTATAGAACTGTAAAAATTCAGTATTGCTGACAGAATAAGTGGAGGTGATGGGGCAGTATTTAGGATGAAGCTAAAAATGTTTCAATTATGTATTGCTGCATAACAACACACTCCAAAACTATGTGACACAAAAAAATTAGTTTCTCGTGATTTTCAACTGCGTCAGAGCTCTGGGGGAAAGTTTGTCTCTGTAAAAGTCAGTATTGGCCTAAGCTCCAGGATCACATACATTACTCTTGCCACATTCTGTTGGTCAAAAAAGTTACAGGGCCCTCCCAGATTCAAGGTAAAGGAAGATAAACCCACCAGGAGCAAAATGAGTATTCAGGGACGGGAGGACTTGTTAGCAGCCCTGATTGCAGTCTACTACAGGACCATGAGTGTGCCATGCCATGGAGAGCTTGTTTATCCAAAGCCTGCAAGATGACCACTGAAGGAGTTCTTGACTGGGAAAGAGAGGCCCTGTATTTTTAGAAAGCTGACTCCTGGAAGCAACTTGGAGCATGGATTGGAGAAGCTAGCGCCCGCAATGGAGAGGGCAGTAAAATGCTGGTATTATAGTATAGGGAGAAGCAATGATTGCATAGACTAGAATAGGGGCAGTTGGAATAGCAGAGGAGAGTAACAATAGATTAATTCATCATTTATCCATTCAACATTTATCCATTCATTTATTATCCATTCATCATTTATGCACTCAACAATAGATTATCCATTCAACATTTATTGAGTGACTATTATATGCCGCTGTGCTGAGAATTCAGCACTAAGCAACTCCCCCCACATGAAAAAATTTTTCCCTCCTGGACCTGACATTGTAGTGAGTGAGACAGAAAGCAAACAAGTAAAGTATGCAAAATATATGTTTTAACAAACAAATATGAGGGAGGAAAAGGAGAAAGGACATACTATGGAGTATGTGAAAACACCAGATCAAAGTCCCAGTGCTAGTAGGCAGGCAAGAAAGGCGGACACACAGCAGTGAACATTCATTTTTGGTAAAGCACCCAGAGAATGGTTACTGGAAACACAGCTAAGGGAGATAAGCAACCGTGATGTGTCATTCTTGGGAGGAAAGATACGCCAGGAGCACGAAGGAGCAGGACAGAGGCCCTGGGATGAGTGCTGGAGCTGCCATAGTGAAGTGCCTAACAGGGCTGCTTAAATAGTAGAAATGTATTGTCTCTCAGTTTTGGAGGAGACAAGTCTGAGATCCGGGCGTTTGGAGGGTAGTTTCCTTCTGAGACCATGAGGGAGGATCTGTTCCCAGCCTCTCTCCTGGCCTCCAGTGGTTTGCTGCCAATGTTTGGCAGTCCTTGTCTTGTAGACACACCACCTCTGTCTTCACCTTAATTTTCACATGGTGTTTTTCTGGTATGTGTGATGCTCTGTTCAAATGTCCCCTTTTTATAAGGGTTCCAGTCTTATTGCATTAGGACCCTATCTTCAAATAAGGTCACATTCTGAAGTGCTGGAGGTAAGCACTCATGTCTTTTTTGGGGGGATACAAATTAATCCATAGTAAGCCCCAAAGTATAAGGACCATGTAACTGGGGTAGAGTGAGCAAAGGAAAGAATAGATACTCAATAGTGCTTTCAGAGAGATAATGAGGCCCAGATCAGGTGGGGCCTTTAGGTTATAGGAAGAATGTTGGTTCCTTCCTACATGTGAAATGGAAACTGACTACAATATTAAGGCAAATAAATGACATAATTTGTCTTATTTTTTTCTAGGACTGCAATCATTAATGTGTTAACTAGATGGGAAACAATAGATGGGAAAGGGTGAAGGAAAAAATGAAGACACAGAGTTAGAGACTCCGTGATTTCAGGGAGAGGGACTGATAGCAAGATCAGAGCAACAACAGCAGAATTAATGAGAAATAGTCAGATTCTGGATTTATTGGTATTAGCTAATGAATCAGATGAAGGACTAGGCATCAAGGATGACTGCACGTTTGGAACCTGAGCAGTGGCTACATGGAGTTGCCATAAACTTCAGGTTCAGGGGATTATACCAGCTGTAGACATGTATAATTTGAGATGCCTCTCGGATATCCCAATGGAGATGTCAAGTACACAGTTGGATATGCAAATCTGTAGTTCCAGACACAGTTTAGACTGGAGATGTACATTTGGAAGTCATCAGTACATGAATGATATTTGAAGACAAGGAACACAGGGGTGTCTTTAGTAGTAAGTTGACTTCTCTGAGATTTTTATGCAAAATAAGAATCGTAACTCTCCCTTCATAGCATTTCAGTGAGGATCAACTGAGATCTAAATATTAGGGATTAATATAAAGGGTTTTCAATAAATGCCCATGATATGAATTAAATTTTTACAAAGTAAAATCATGGTGACTATACTCTGAATATTTGTCTCTTGGTTCTTTCTTCTAATTGCTGGGTTTTGTTCCCAAGCACCTTGAGATATTTATATATTTCCTAAGGAAAGCCCATACCTCCTACAGGTGGATTTAACAACCTCATAATCCTTGCCCACCCAGGGTTCCAAGATGACTCAGAGAAAATCAGCAGTGGTGTGCAGAGGGTTAATGCACACCAATGGGGATGTGCAGACCAGGAGCTCTTCTAAATCTCAATACCACATGCTGCCTTAGGGACCATCATGTACTAAAGCCCAAGATAAAAAGGCCTGACAAAGATTATTGACGGTTTACCTTTTAATGAGCAGTTGGGATTGATTCTGTTCCCCTCTGGGATGGCTTTCTCTGTCCTTCCTTTTACCTGAGAGGCCACAGAGAACAATAATAACAACAAAAAATACAAATCTCCAATTTGAATAATTGCAAGGATCTGGTTTTTAGCAAATAAAGTTTCCACAGATGAGAAATGGTTTATAGCTTTAAAAAATACATATTTAGAATTATTATGATTACCATGATTATTATCAAGCACTCCTTGTACACTGGGTCTTTTCAAAGGATGCTGGTTGCCTCTAATTGGATATTCCTTGCAGTTTCCCTCTGGGTAGGTCATCAGTGTTAACTCTTAATCATCCGAGGCAATTAAATGCACGCAGTTCTAACTATGCACCAAAGGCTGCTGAATTGTTAATATAGAAATCATGGTACAGCCAGGCTTAAGGGTGTTGTTTAGGAACAAGAAGCTAGCAACCAGTTATCTGAGCTCTGGCACATCTGCTTCGGGAAGGGGAAATCAGACATCTGCAAGTGGAAATGGGCAACAGTTCTGACAGTCCTGATCCGCAGGCACAGCCCAGTGCACTTCTCCCTGAATCTGATTCTTTCTTCCTGTAGTGTGGGGCCAGAGATCCATCGGAGCCTCTGAGTACTTACTGAGGTTAGAATGAGGCCTTCAAGTCACTTTTGGGGTGGGTATGATGATTACTAGAAATAGCCTAGAGTAGGAAGAACCAAAGAGGGAAAGAAAGCATTTTGAGATAATCTTTTCAACCATTTGAATATGTTACGACTCTTTTTTTAAAGTATATTTTATTGATTATGCTTAGTTTCCCCAAGTATATTCCCCTTCCGCCCTGCACCCCACAGCCCTCCAGCATTTTCCCCCTCCTTAGTTCATGTCCATGGGTTGTACATGTAAGTTCTTTGGGTTCTCTGTCTCCTATACCATTTTTGACCTCTCCCCATCTATTTTATGCCTACCAATTATGCTTCTTCTTCCCTATACATTTTCCCCCCATTCCTCCCTACCCACTCCCCACTGAAAACCCTCCATGTGGTCTCCATTTCTCTGATTCTGTTCCTGTTCTAGTTGTTTGCTTAGTTTTTGTTGTTTTTCTTTCTCTTTTTTAGGTTCACTTGTTGATAGTTATGAATTTGTTGTCATTTTACTGTTCATATTTTTTATCTTCTTAGATAAGTACTTTTAACATTTCATATAATAAAGGCTTGGTGATGATGAACTCTTTTAACTTGACCTTGTCTGGGAAGCACTTTATCTGCCCTTCCATTCTAAATGATAGCTTTGCTGGATAGAGTAATCTTGGATGTAGATCCTTGCATTTCATGACTTCAAATACTTCCTTTCAGCCCCTTCTTGCCTGCAAGGTTTCTTTTGAGAAATCAGCTGGTAGCCTTATGGGAACTCCTTTGTAGGTAACTCTCTCCTTTTCTATGGCTGCTTTTAAGATTTTCTCTTTATCTTTAATCTTGGGTAACTTAATGATGATGTGCCTTGGTGTATTCCTCTTTGGGTCCAATTTCTTTGGGACTCTCTGGGTTTCCTGGCCTTCCTGAAAGTCTATTTTCTTCACTAGATTGGGGGAGTTTTCCTTCATTATTGTTCAAATAAGTTTTCAATTTCTTGCTGTTGTTCTTCTCCTTCTAACACCCCTATAATTCGGATACTGGACAACGTTTAAAGTTGTCCCAGAGGTTCCTAAATCTCTTTTCATTTTTTTGAATTCTTGTTTCTTCATTCTGTTCTGGTTGGATGTTTATTTCTTTCTTTTCTTCCAAACTGTTGATTCAAGTCCTGGTTTCCTTCCTGTCACTGTTGGTTCCCTGAATATTTTGCTTTATTTCATTTTGGGTATCTTTCATTTGGTCTTTCATTTCTCGACCAGACTCAATCAGATCTGCGAGCATTTTGATTACCAGGGCTTTAAATTCTCCATCAGATAGGTTGGCTATCTCCTTATCTCTTAGCTCTTTTTCTGAAGTTTTGCTCTGTTCTTCCATTTGGGCCCTGTTTCTTTGTCTTGGTGCACCTGTTAAGCTGTAAGGGGGCGGGGCCATAGGTATTCACCTGGGCAGGGCAACCCTCCTTGCTGCACTGCAGTGCTGCCTGTGGGGGAGGGGCCGGAGAGGGAACAGTGCCTCTCCCCTGCTAGTCTCTAGCCCCACTTTCCAATGAACTCTCTCGTGTGAGACTGGGAGTTTCTCCCATCATGGCAATCCCCACTGTAGTTCACAGTCAACTCTGAGTCTCAGTTTCCTATTCAGCCAGCCCTGCCCATACGGTCTGCTGCCTTACCAGTCTGGTTGTCTGGTTGACAGTTTCTTTCATTCCTTGGTTGTCGGAGTTCTATGCAGTTTGGTTTTCTGGCACTTCTGGTTGTTTATTGATTTTGGATTGGTTGTTATCCTCCTTTTGATTATGCGAGGAAGTGAAGGGTTTCTACTTACACCTGCATCCTCGCTGGAACTGCTGAATATGTTATGATTCTTAAGAAAACCAGCTATTAAGTTCTATACCAGCTTTACTACCCACCCAGCCTTGAATCTCACACCCTCCCTGATCTTCATCCCTGCACCACCATTCCAGACCCACTGCAGAAATTGGATGAGGATACCTTTAATAATACATGTTTCTTTATAATGAAGTTATTTTCTCTAACTTCAAATGGACTATAATAGTGGTATCAGATGTTTTATTGGGTCTCGCATAAGATATATATTTTACCTCTTTGATTCAATACATATACACATGACCAAATCAAAGTTTCACAGTTATCATGAAAAATAATTATCTTGTTTTACATGCAGGACCCTCTAATAGACTCTGTCCTATACCACTTTTTTTAAAGTTGTCCATGACAACTTGATTTCATAGCCTACTAATAAATTATAATGCATAGTTTGAAAAACAGAGGGTTAGAGGAAAAAGCAAGGGGGTCTCTGGCCTCTAGGTCTTAAGAATCAGTAAAGATGTGGATAAAGCAGGCTGTCCCAAGAGAAAATAGAGCCAAGCCAAGTGAGAAACTCATAAAGCCTTTCTTTCTGTAGCCATTTCCAAGATCTAGTCCTAGTCCAGGGACCAAGTCTAATGAACTAAAATGGACAATGAAAAAGTCACAGGATTTCACTGTGTATTCTTAATTTTGTTCAGACTCTCTCTTTGTGACCTTGACCACCTTCGTCAGTCACCCGATGACACTTTAAATCCCAGGTCTGGTACCAGAGCGTGCTGGGTATTTTGTTGTTTGCCCTTCCAGATCTGCAATCTCCCCTTCCTCCATGCTCTGCACCAGGGAGAGACTATATCAGCTGACATTGCTCGTCCTCTGGGTTCTGCTTGAGTTCCTGCCCTGGTAGACAAGCAGGGGAACAAGGGTAGGGGGAAGAGATTAGAACCTCCAAGTCCCCAGCTCCCTCCTTCCCAGGCTACTGGTTGACAGTTGCTGTATTCCTCTGCCTAAGGCTACAGCCCCCGCAGTGTGGCTTCCTTTGATAGTTATAACCACTGCTGCAGGCCTCTCTAAGTTATGGCAGCTGCCACTTTGTCCTTGAGGTTTATGGGTACAGTTTAGTGCAATTTACAAGGCATAGTGTAGCACCCTTGAAAACTGTACCTTTTCTAAACTCTCCTAAATCACCCCTCTGTGCCATCAATTTCCACAAGACCCAATTTTGTGTTGGGTTTTGGGGAAAACTTTGGCATTCCTTCAAGGAAGGTTGTGCTGTCCAGCTATGTGGAGTAAGGTCAGCAGACAGCTTCCAGCTGTTGGCTGCAGGTCATGCTCTTACCAGCAGTTCCCATCTGGTGACTGAGAGAAGCAAGAAAGCATATATGGATCAGGCCATTTAGGCCTGATTCAAGACAACCTTGACAGATACTACTCACTTTACAGCTCCCTGCCAGGGCGGACAGTCTCTGTTAGACCTGCCTCACAGTTCAACTCCTCTCACTATCCAATCCTGCCCTTCCCCCTTCTTTTTTGGCCTGTTGGTCTCTATTTAAAATTTTGTACCCTAACTGTGTCTCTGCATCTTCCTCCAGAGAAACTCATCTGAGACAGAAAACTAAAAGCCAGGGCTATAGAAGAGCCTGTTTTAGCAGTAGAGATATTTCCCTATTGGTCTTTCCACTAAAAGGACAAATACAAAGTAAGTTAACTGCTTCACCCACTGGTCTGACATCCCATTCTTAGACTCAAGGCAAAGAAGGCCGTGCTAAGATTTAGAGACTCCTCAGGAATGGTGTGACTTTCAGTGAGTGTTCAAATGTTAGGTTTTGGACCCTTATGCACCATGGCTTGATTTCTGCCAGCAACGTCTTTCCCCAGCTTGTTCAAGAGTGAATTCAAGGAACTGACTCCAAGCACTATTTGAACCAGAGAGATGTGTACCACAATAGCTCAACGTGTGGCAAGTGAGAAATGCTCTGGGAAAAGTCCCCAGACCCCATTCCGAGAAGGAAGAGGACCTTCTCCTGGATATGTCAGACCCAGGGCCTCACTTCTGAGGGACGCAGCTGCTTTCTCCTGCTTAGTACACAGGCTCAGTACCACTAAAGAAAAAGGATGATGCTGTGAACAACTTCATCCAATTTCCTTCCCTGACAGCACATTGCAAATAAAACTATTGTCCACTTATTTCAAGACACTAAACTGTATTCCACAGGGTTCCTCTGTGAGGGGACAGGATTGGGAATAAGGGAGGCTGTGGTACTCTAGGCCCTCTGCTAGCCACTCCCCAATTTAAATAAACACCTCTACCTTTATTTTTTATATGTAACTATGGCTAACCTAGTGCATCATCTTATCGATGAGAAATCAAAGGTCTAGATAAGACAAGTAACAATTCATATCAGAGTCAGAAATAAACTCAGGTCTTCTTGCTTTCTTCATTACTATAGTGCAGTATGATATTTTCTTAGAGATTTTCTCATCCAAAATGTTGGCATATTCAGATACAAATGAGTAGAAGGTACAGAGGAATGCCATGTCTCAGTGATGGAGTGATTGGGGGTGGGGACTGTGTGTTGATGATATGTGTGGGATCTTCTGATCCTATTTAAAATCATGTGCTAAAATCACCACTCTATCTGCAGGAATATGATTTATTCTCTTTTGGACTTCTAGGATCAATTTTGGACCTGGCATAGAACAGATTCTTAGTAAGTTGTTGTCTATGGATGAATAAATGAATTTGTAAAATTCCCTAAAACCAGCAGCTCAGGGCTAAGGCATTGTCCTTCTTTAACAGCGGTTCTTATCTCAGCCAATGCCTGGTAGTTCAGGTGGGCAGCAGAAAGAGTCAAATTATACTGCTAGCAGGTCACTGGATCTGATGTAAAGGAGTTGGGGTGGAGATGAAAATTAGACATAAGTTGTTATTAAGGCAAGTAATCATGCGATGTGATATATTTCTTCCTGAGACTGTAGCTTAAATCCCAATTACCTTCTTGTGACAAATGAACTCGCTGAGTAATTCATTTTGACTGTTGGAGCTCAAACCTTCTGTGTTGCCATCGCAAGGGGAAGGTGTATGACAAATTTCCAGATTTAATTTTAGTGCTTGGGAACCCAAGTGGCACAATTACCAGATCAAGAGTGATGACAGAATACTAACGTGAAGAGTTCATGCGAAGCTGAGTGTTAGCTAAGAATGCTCAAACCTGGACGGTGGCAAGCAGTGTGCAGTTCCAACTGGTCCCAGGCACCTAGACCTTAGGATTTTTTCTTCTCTGACTCTATCCTGATCCCTGTCATTTAAAAACCCACTGAGTCCTGCCGATTTTATCTCCAACATACCTCTCAAATTTCTCCCTTTCTTGCTTTCCCCACCATCTTTCATGTTGACTGTTAAAGGCAGTATGCATAACAATTAAGCACCAGTGAAAGTTCATGTCATACCTCTGCCTTGTCCTCCCTAAGCGACCTTGGCCAAGTTACTTAGATGCTAGTGTAGGGCTGTCCTTAGTATTAAGTATGATTATACAAATGAAACACATGGCAGATAGGAAATGCACAATTGATTGTAGTTTTTATGTTAATATTAGCATCCCAGTCTGGCCCCTGTCTATGGTTCAATCACTCTCCTGTCTGAGGACCAACAAATATTTTTAGTAAAAGGTTAGATAGTACAGAGGTCCTCAAATAACTTCATTCCTTCAACATCGTTTCCTTATAATATTGATGAAAAGTTGTAGGAACTTAACTCTTATTTATGTCAATTAGCTTATGGTAAAATTGGTTTCATTAAACATTGCTTTGCTTAAAGTCACAGAACCTATCAACAACATTAAGCTAGGACTTACTGTAAATATTTTAGGCTTTACTATTCACATGGTCTCTGTTGAAACTACTCAGTTCTGCCATTATAGAAAAAGTGGCTACAAACAATAAGGAAAATATGAATATGGCTGTGTTCCAATAAGGTTTGTATATGAACTCTAAAATTTTATATAATTTTCTTATTGTCATGAAATACTGTTCTTTTGATTTTTCTTCCCAACCATCTAAAAATGTAAAACCAAGGCAAGCAAAATGGGTGGAGGTGTTCAAAAGGTGCAGACTTCCAGTTATGAAGCGCGTCCTAGGGATATAGTGTACAGCATGGTGACAACAGTTAACAATACGGCATTGCATATTTGAAAGTTACTAAGAGGGTAAATCTTAAAAGTTCTCATCCTAAGGAAAAAAATTCTGTAACTGTGTGTGCAGACAGATGATAACTAGACTTATTGGGGTGGTCATTTGGTAATAGATATAAATATTGCATCGTGTTGTACCTCAATTAAAATAATCAACATTAATTAATTAATTAATTAGAATGTAAAAACTGTTCTTAGCTCACAGACTAAACAGATGGTGAGCCAGATTTGGTCTATGGGCTGTAGCCTGCCGACCCTTGTTCTGATGTTTCATCTATTTGATGGCCAGCTTAATCTTTCTGAAAAACCCAGGGCTGTGACCCACAACCTCAAAATGCTTTCAAGGCTAGACTGAACAGTTTTGATTTTAGGCAATATAGAGCCATTGAAGGTTTTGAGAAGAAGAAAAATGATAGAACTGGGGAGACTCAAATGCTCGAGGAAGATGCTGTTATGGCAGCAGCCCAGCTTCCGTAGAACAAAGGAGTCCATTCACAGCTGTGAGGGTGGAGGAGACTGAGGAAATCCGGGCCCACCTGCTCCAATAACTGCTCTACTGGGCTTGCTCTATTGTACCAAGGACTTCCCATTCATTAAATCTCATCTCACCCTCACAAAGACCTCATGGTGAAACTATATCCTCATTTTTCAGTCAAGGAAATGTGTCCAGAGAGGTTATATAACTGGCTCAAGATCACACAGCTAATACATGCAAGTCATACACATCTAAGACTTGAACTTGAGCACCAAGAATGGGGGAGCTCATCCTCTTACCCATTACATCATGTTGAACATTTTCTTGTATGACAGCTGGTGACCTTCTGAGAGGAGCTTCTTCAACTGACAAAAATAAACATTCCATTATGTGCAGGAATGTGTAGAGCATATGTAATACCTTTCCCCGAAGTGAAATTTCCCCTTTCTGTCAAACCCAATGATAACACAAAGAACATAAGATACCTTATTTACACTTACAAAA
>PVKM010013688.1:0-29864 GCA_004027735.1 Carollia perspicillata | reverse complement strand
ATTTCAAAGGCATTTAATATGAAACGTTTGTGGCTTTGTTTACATCTTTCTAATGTGAGGTTATGTATTAATTATTCATTTTGACACTGAAGGGAAAAAAAGACTGACTTGATTAAAAACAGGTAATGACATATTTGAGATATTAAAATTGTCAGCAATTGAACAGATCATTGAATATTTGAGAAATATTATGCTTATATTATAAGCATAATAACTTATAATAACTTATAAGCATTATAAGCATAACTGCTGTGTAGAGTGACAACTTTAACTTTATTTTCCACTTAAGTTTCTGTTCCCACCTCACGACCAATAGCATAAAAAATAAGGAAAAGTTATTATTGTATTTTACACTTGTGGGACCATAGCATGTTCAGTGGGGTGACTGACTGAGAAACAACTGGGTGTGGAATGTACTTGCAGTGATTGAATGGAAGTGTTTATTATGGAAAGACACTTTGGCGTCACATGTCATTCTCCATTCTTTTAAAGGAGGGTGCGTCGGCCCGGAAGACCCAGACTCCTGCAGCGCAGCCAGTGCCCAGACCAGGTGAAACTAGACAATTTCTTCTTTCCAAATGATCACAGGAGTGAAAAAATTTTGTTGTTTCTAATGCTTTGAAGGAATTAAGATTGCAGTTAAAACGCTTCTAAAGTAATAGCATAAGAACATGTACACGATGGTAGGTATATTTGAAAAGGTAAAGAAAAATTTTAAGAAAATTTAAGATTTTAGAAAAACGTTTTAATAAACAGTTTCCGTGCACCATCCCCTCACTGGTTCCTTGTTTGAGTCCCGTGATGGCACGTGTTTTCCTCGTGCAAGCATAAAGCTTTCATAACGTTAGTAGACTGCGAATGCCGCTTTGTTGCTTAGCATGTCAGATGTGCGTGCCATTTATCACGCAGGGCCGTGGAGTCGCTGGTTTAGAGACCGCACTGAGCAAGGGTGGGAGGCGGGGCTGCTGAGGCCCACACTTCCCAGGGGGCGGAGAGGCGCCAGCCATGGCGGGTGTGGCTCTGGGCTCGCCGCCACTTCCTTTTGTAGCCCCAGGACGGACAGCCTTGCACGTGCCCCCGCCCGCCCCCCTTTCTGACACACACAGGCACACCTCACACCTCCGGCCCCAGTGCTCACCTGCACTTCGTAGAGCTTCTGGCGTGGGCAGGTGGCTTGTAGTTCAGTCTGTCTGCTTTCTGTCAGTGTGACGGACAGTTAGCCCTCTGCATGTCTCAGACAGCTCCCTCGTGCTGGTCAGTCGTCCTCTGTGTCACGCAGATGCTGTCGGAGCACCTCCTTCCGTAGCTGTAACCTCACGTGCTGATGACCCTCACGCTCACGTCTCCAGTTCAGGCATCTCTTACCTCTGGTGTCTCACGTTAACTGCCTACCATTCGGATGTGCCGTAGGCTCTTTAAAACTGATGTAGAACCTTCGTTCCCTGATGCTTTCCCCGAGATGTCTTACTTCACACTCCCCGCTTCATGAGTAAAAGGCACCAGCCTTGACTCTGTTTCTTAAGCCAGAAATTTAGGAGTTATTTTTCGTCCTTCAGATTTGCTGTTCCTCTCGTCTGATGTCATGAGTTCTGTCAGACTTACTTTCTGTATTCCAGATCCATCTGTTTTCTCTTTGTCGCCACCACCACAACTCAGGTGTAAGCCATCGTTATTACTCCAGATCTGTGTGTCCCCTTTTTTAAAGAGTTTATTTACTTTTAGAGAGAGAGGAAGGGAAGGGCAAAAGAGAGGGAGAGACACAGGGGTCGGGTGTTTCTCACGTGCCCCTGACCGGGGACCTGGCCCACAGCCCGGGCACGTGCCCTGACTCCAGTCAGACCTGTGACCCTCCGGTTTGCGAGGCCGTGCCCAGCCCCTGAGCCGCACCGGTCAGGGCTGGATCAGTGTATGTTAAAGCATCCCTCCACGTCCCCCACAAGATGCACCTGGACGTGGAGGGCGCCGGGGCAGTCAGTCTGTCGGGGCTGCACTCCCTGCAGTAGAGCCAGCGCTCGCCCGACGGGAACAGCCCCGCCTGCGCCTGCGCTCTCCTGCTGTTCCCTTCAGGTCCCTGTCCGAACCCTCTGTCTTTCCCTCACAGGAGAGGCGATGCGAATGTGAAGTTGTGTCACTTTCTGGCTTGAAAGTTGCGTCTTCCAGTGGCGTTTCCATACACACTTACCGTTGCCTAGGGAGCCGCCTGGGCGCTGGCGTCTGCACGAGCCTCACCTCGGCGCGCCGTTGGACCCCTTGTTCTCTGCAGTTGGCACTTTTTTTTTCCTGCGAGAGGGGTTTCTAAGCCTTCTCTCAAGGACACCTTCCTGTCAGTGTTACTCCTCTGTCCCTTAGCATTACCCGTTCAGACCTGTTTATGTGTCTGTGTGTCCTGGCCTGTGTATGGTCTGGCTCCACTTCTGCGCTGGAGGGTCTCTGAGCGCAGGGATTATTTCTCTTTTATTTGTCGTTGTAACAATAAGGATGTAGCAGAGTGACTTGTACATGGGCTCTGAAGACATATTTAAGTGAAGAATGCAATTATATTTGAGATCAAACAGAGCAACAGCAAATGCTGCTTCTGAGCCTGCGCACTGTCCCTGCATTTACTGAAAGAGGGGCACCTGACAGCTAACGCCCACCATACCTGGTGCAGGAGAGCTTGCCACGGTGTCCAGGTGTAGAAACTGTGATCTTTGTGTTACAGTTGAGGACACCCGAGGCTGAGCAGTCAGTCAGACTCGCCAGGGTAATTTGCCTAGAAAGGGGCAAAATGGGGGCCCGAATTGAGATCGTTTGCGTGTGGACTCGCGCGCCATAGGGCCTCCTCTCGTTCCCCTCCTTCCCCCCACTTTAAATTGGGCCCCATCAGCATGCCCCTCACTGTGCCCTTGCCTTAGTCCTTACCAGGAGCCTGTGTATGTTCTTCTGTAGTTATTTTTTTACTGGACCTCTAAACTTTACTTGTACTTTGAGAGCTTCTGTATTTTGTCCTGTTCTTACAGTTGGTCGTCTTAGCCTTGATTTTAGTGACTCTTTTCCTAACCCCCTGAGCCCACTGTGGCTCCCCACATTGATGGCATTTCAGTCTGAGACGTCCTTCTGGTTTTCTCTTAGTCATTCTCACGGCAGCTGCTGTCTCCTGTTTTTCCCCGGGTCTGTCCACCCTGCCGTGCCTTTCTCCCTCCAACAGGTACCACGTGTTCATTGAGACTGGGCTTGCTCCCAGGTGGCACTGTCTGGCTAATCAGATGTATCCATGAGTCCTGTTCCCAAAAACGACTTGAGAGTTTTAGTACTTTTTCTCAGCAGTAAGAAAGAGGAGGACACTACCATAAATATCTACATGTGTAAACTTGAATTTGTGTATATCTTTCTCTGTTTTTATGTGTCTGGGAGAATCGTACTACTGAATTTGATAATATCTAATCACAATGAATTTGTACAGGAGTACAAAGTAGTGTTCTAAAAATGATGTGCTTCCCTTTAAAGTGGTATCTTTCTAAGAACTGATGTTTAGTTAGAATTTTAAATCTCCTAAATTTATATTTATTTTTATGCCTAAAAAAAGATATGCAAGCACAGTACACGGCACATGGCAGGCAGTTGGTATACTTTGATTTTTATGGATAAACACTGAAAATTGAATGTGTGTGTGTGTGTAGATAGGTAGATAGATAGATAACCCTTTTTATGTATTTTAGCCCTAAAATACATTCGTCTTGAACTAGGCTGGTATGACCATTTGTGTGCCCACAAATCTGTGTGTGCATCCTAAAGCCTGTTGTGTACAAATAAAGAAAAGGCATAAATACTTGTGCTGAAATAACATATGTTCACAATTTCTAACGATGTGGGCAACTCCAGATAGTATAGACCTTTATATGATTCATTCTTTTAATGAAAAAACAAGAGACATTTTGAAAAAGAAAAATGAAGGCAGTAATTTAGGTCTCAGCTCCCTGTAACTCCTCTCTTCTGTAATGTGGCGAGGCCCATTTCCCTCCCCATGCTGTCTGTCCTGGGGTGCTCTGTGCCTGTCAGTACGGTGTTACGGTCAGTTGTCAGTCACTAGGCCTACTCACTCCTGTGACTGCAGACTGCTGGATAACGGCCAAGCCATTTCAATGTTGTTGTTTCTTTAGAGATTTTATTTACAGGACAGAGAGAGGGAGAGAAACATCAGTTGGTTGCCTCTTGCATGTGCCCTGCCAGGGGACCTGGCCTGCAGCCCACGCACGTGCCCCGACCTGGAATTGAACCGGCCACTTTTCTCTCTGCGAGCCGATGCCCAACCCACTGAGCCACGCTGCTCAGGACCCACTCTAGTGTTTTTATGAAGCACAAAAATAGTATTATTTGAGAAGATTGCGATATGTTTAAAAACTCTGTGACTAGTTATATGTAAATACAAATAATTTTTAAGCTTCAAAGTAAGAATGTGATAGTTATAACACTCAAAAGTTTGGTTCTTTTTTTTTTCCTCTTACAGTTTCTCAAGCAAGACCTCCCCCAAATCAGAAGAAAGGTGAGGTTGTGCATGCGGTTCTCAATGCATTTTAACAAGTCAGCGCAAGTCAGCTGGATTCCAGAGCCAGGCCGGTACTGCGGTGCGCTTACGTAGTGTGTTTGCGCTTAGTGTCCGTGCTGAGCAGCGGGGCGTAGGTCACACCGAATATTGCGTATTTTGGATTTCAGTGCTGACCCAAGATGTTTTTTACCTCAAAAGATTGAAAATGATAAGTTTACGAACTTTTTCCCGGGAAGGTAACTAACTTCTTTTCAAAATGCCGATGACACACATGCCGCCTCTCCAATTCTGTCCGGACAGGGTCTCGCACACCCATCATCATCATCCCCGCAGCCACCACGTCCCTGATCACCATGCTCAACGCCAAGGACCTCCTCCAGGACCTGAAGTGAGTGCCGCGCGAGCCGCCGCAGGCAGTTGGTCGGTGTCTTTCCCTATTTCTTACGTGGAGAGAGAAAACAAAATTGCAGTTTCTGCTTTACAGATACTCTGAAATATAACTTCCAAAATAGAGTAGGTTCTTTTACGTCCACCGTCAGAAGAGTGATAGTATTTTGTACTTCAAACGGTCTGGCGTTTTAAATTCTTGTTAAATATTTTTAGTGGTGACTAGGAAAATATGTTCATTCAGTGACATAATTAATACCTAAAAAAGTGTGAGCGGACACTCTAGCTTTCTGCATAAAAATGACGATGACAGTTCCTGAAGAAGGAAAAGAAAGTGCCTCACCTCCAAAAAGCAAATCAAGCTGCTTCTGAATCACTTCTGGCTTGTTAAAACTGAGAAGCAAAGTTGGTTGTGAGACTTGCTCATTTTGGATTTTATCAAATTGAATTTTATGTGCCTGTGACTTTTAAATAGCTGAGTAAAGGTCTCTTTGACCTGGTACGTACAAGTTTATCCATGTAGTAAGTGATTTTTCTTTAGCACTTTCGAATGAGATTTTCAACAAACTTCTTGCCGTTAACAGTATGGAAGTAAGGAATTTTTTAAGTTAAATTTATTGGGGTGACATTGGTTAATAAAATGATAGGCTTCAAGGATACAGAAGGGATTTTATTTTTTAAATATTTTATTTCTTTATATTTAGAGAGAGGGAAGGGAGGGAGAAAGACGGGGAGAGAAACATCAGTGTGTGGCTGCCTCCCATGCGTCCCCGCACTGGGAACCCAGCCCAGGCATGTGTCCTGGCTGGGTATCAAACCGGCAACCATTTGGCTTGCAGGCCTGTGCTCAATCCACTGAGCTATGCCTGCCAGTGCAGGATTCTACGTATTATAATATTATATTTTATTAGTATTTTTTTAGAAAAGACTTTTTTTTTATTTTTAGAGAGAAGGGAAGGGAGGGAGAAGGAGAGGGAAAGAAGCATGGTTGTGCGAGAGACGCATCTATCGGTTGCCTCTTGCAAGTCCCCAGCTGGCACCCTGGCCCCTAACCCAGGCATGGCCCTGCCTGGGAATCCAATTGGCACTCAGTCCACCGAGCCACACTGGCCGGGGCTGTTAGGCTTTTTATAGTGAAGTTTAGTGTTCTGACAGTGTGGATTACTCAGGTAATTCCTTTGGTAATCTACAGTTCCTCAAATAATCTGCAGTAGGGTGAATGAGAAATGCAGTCATTTTTATCTATCTCGTGAAATACATTTCATAATAAGAAACTGTCAGACCCATGTACAAATGGTTTTTATTAAGTACTTCAAAAAAGTGTTGCTTTTATTTCAGTATTCATGTATCCCCTTTTCACCTGCTAACCAATAGACTCAGTAGACTTTCTGTCCTCTCCGTCTGTGCGGTGGGAGACGCCTCTCGGTCCCGGCTCTGGTGTGGCCTGCAGCTGGGCGCCCAGCCCTCCAGCCGCAGGGCACTTCCTCAGAGAGAGGACCTGTTCTTCTGTCGGATCTCTGGTCTCCATTGTGTGAAACAGCTTTTGCCTGATAATGGGCATTGAGTAAAGGTTCCCGAAGGGAAAAAGGAGGCGGGACACATTGAGAAAATCAGAGAATACTATACTCTTCGTCCCTGAAATTCTAAGTGTGTGAGTGTTAGCTATGACTTTATTTAGGGCATTTCTCTCTGGTTTTAATCTCCTTTTTTTGATATAGGGCAGTCTCATCTGCACCTGTGACTTGATTTTAGTTACTGTAAAGTGTCATTATACTTGGTGTTGGGTTTTTTGCACTTACTGTATTTGGATCTTTACTATCTTTTCTTGCTTTGGGATACTTAAACGATTTATAAACTTGGTCCTTCCAGTCATCATAAATTTTAGTAACGTACAACTATACTTTTCATAAATATGTCTGAGTAGTGGCAGAAAATTCACAATAAGTTTTTGAAATGTTAAAAAAATTTGTCTTTATTTTTTTTATACTCTAAATCGTTGCATTGCTCCTCTAATATTTTATACATCTAATACTTAAATATTTCATAGTAGAAGAAAACAAATAGTGCAAAGAAAATCACAAAGTAAATTTTAGTGTCTTGCCCCTTCACCTTGCTACAAAGAAGCCATGCAGTTCAACACACTGCGTTCTTAGGACAGACCATGCCTAATTTTTCTTCCACGTTTAAAACACTCCCTTCATTGTTTAACACCTCATTGCAGCTGACACGTCCCCTGCAGTGTGAGTCAGCTGGAGGCTTCGCTGTGTAATTAATGCATAATTGAAACCTCCTCCACACGATTATAGTACTGGCTGTAACCCATGGCTCGGGTTGGCATAGATGCTGTTAGGTTTCATGGGAAATTGAGGATTCTTCAATTTTCTAGCCCTGCAGTAAGTAAAAGAAACAAGACAAAATAAAATCCACCCGAACCTTTACCACCCTAAATAATGGCATAAGGATACATGATGGAAGCATTATAAAGCACCTTCCCCATTTATAAACATGACCTCGAGAGAGTTTTAGTGAGACTAAGTATTCAAAATCAGCTGGTCTGAGGATGCTCGTGATTCTGGCCGGGTTCCAGCAAGGGGAGATGGCCCCGAGGGGGGCCCTTGCTTCAGCACCGGCCATAGGAAGTGCCGAAGGCCTGGGCAGGTAGCACGCCGAGCAGTTGCTGGAGTCGACCCTGGACCAGGAGTAGTTCATGTTCCCAGCAGAGTGCAGAATGGCTCGGCCACTTTGGAAAAGGTACAGCAGTCTCTTGTTTTTGCTCAGTACGTTGAAGATACTCCACTGTCTTCCTCTGTTGGTGACAGTGGGTTGGCTGTTGGTGTGACAGCCCGTCCTGTGGAGGAGGTCGTCTTGACCTGGGTATTTTAAAAGAGCACCGTAGTTTGCCGCGTGTGATGCACACTTGCACTTCAGCACTGCCCGTGCAGAATGCGCATCCTTAGTTTTCCCTCAAAACTTTGGGCCAAAAAGTACACCTCATACATGGCAAAATACAGCATCTTGAATTTATCTTTGTACTGAGATGTAGATGACATATATATTATGCCACTTTGGGGTCCACTGGAATTGAATTTATGGATTGGCCTTTTTCATCAGTTCTGTTTCTTATCTCTTTAGATCAGTGATTTTTCACACTTTTCTACCTCATGGCTCACACAGACTAATTACTAAAACTCTGCGGCACACCAAAAGAATGTATTTTTTGCTGATTTGACAAAAAATAGGTATGATTTTAATTGATTTACAAAAAGGAAATAATAGTAATTACCTACGCTTTTTACTCCAAAATGAGTTTTACTTTATTTTATTTTACTATTGTATTGCATTTTTTGGCATTAACAGTTACCCCCTTATACCCTTCTATGTCCTGCAATCACCACTCCATTGTCCATGCCCATGACCTCCCCCAAAGTGACTTTTTAAGAAAAGTCAGGTGCCTGTGACTTGTATTTAAGGATTTCTGGTACCAAGAATTAACCAGTCAGAGGTAACCTTATTATGTGACCCATACGATGTAGCTCTATTCTGTGACCTATATGCGTATTGTCCAACACAAGGCATTCACACCAGGCGGCTACTGTTGTGGCTGTTGTCACTTTTTCACTCGACAATCCAAGGGAAAAGAGGTCAGTTTGGCCCCAGACCAAACAGTCAGGTGTTGCGCGTTTTGCACAGTCTAGCAGCACACCAGTTCAGAATCTCTGCTTTGGCTCCTGCTGCTTTGTTCTTTCCCCTTCCCCCCTTTCTGCTCTTTTCTGTCTGGGACTTAGTAAGATACACTTCAGACCTCTCGTTTCATCCTTCACTATCTCTTACATGGCTCTGTTTCCCATCTCTTTCTCTGTCATGTGCATTTTTGATACGTTCTTTAACAATTAGAAAGTTGTCTGTTTCTTTGACCATACCCTAATCTGATTTTAAGTCTATCTATTATTGCATTTTTAAATTCAGATAATCTAATTTTTTTGTTGCAGTGGGTCTTTTTAGTTCATTTTCAAACCTTTGATCTTTTAAAATAATTTTTCCCTTTGCATATTTGCAAGCTGTGTTATAAGCTTTGATCTTTGACAATTGCATCAGTGAAGTTTTTAGTTTTCTTTTTGACTGTTGTTTCATTCATGACACCTCATTTTCTTGTGTTTTTTATAATTCATTTAATGTTTTTCATTTACTCATTTTTTGGAATTGTTTTTTTCTAGAAATTTCTTGATTTACAGAATGTAGGTGGGGGTACTCCAGAAAAGATTTGCATTTGTGTGTGCTGAACATCTGGGAGCATAACCATGTAACACCACTTTAAATTCGCACTTTGAGGTTAACTTCCAGATAGTATTTTCTCATATTTTTTAAAATTCAATTTTTTTATTTAGGGAAAAGGAAAACCTGGTAAATATCCATAAACTTGTCCTGTATGTATGTATGTATGTGTGTATGTATTTTCCTCACCCAAGGACATTGTTGCCATTGCTTTGGTGTGAGGGGAAGCAGACATGGATGTGAGAAACATTAGTTGCCTTCTCTTATGCGCCCCAACCAGGAATTGAACCCATGACTTTGCCATCTATGGGATGATGCTCCAACCATCTGAGCCACGCTGGCCAGGGCTTGTTTTGTTCTTACAGTAACATAAAGTCTAGAACTCAGCTATATCCCATTGCATTTTGTTCTTTGACAAATTGATTGTCAATACTTGGCAACACTAAATGGACGAATCAATAGACACCAAAATTTTGCTTCAAATCTTATATATCCATCTACCATTTTGGTTTTGTAATTCTGGTTGTGTTTGTTGGAATGCTTTTAGTTGTAAATGATAAGAACTCACTCAGAGTAGTTTTATCAAAAATAATTTATTGGTTCAACAGAACTGAAAGAGTGAGGCTTTGGGCACAGCTGGGCTCAGCCCTGAACTGATGCAATCAGGAGTTGGTCCCTCTGTCTCTCAGGCAGGTTCTCCCCATCAGGGACGAAGGCGATTATCAGAAATGTCACGTTAGCAATCACTGACAAAGATAGTGCCTGTGTCCCAGGAATTCCAGCAAAAACTGCAGGATTAATTCTCATTGGCCTGGCTTATTTGTTCTGAACCAATCACTGTGGCCAAGGTTAAACCTTGCCTCAAATGTAAATGAGGTCCAGTTTACAATTCTGAGATTTGATTTTCCCTTCAGTTGCCATGGCATTGGCTACAGTTGGTGGTGAGAGGCAGGAAAAGGGGTGGGCAATGGGTTTCTTTCTAGTTTACCGTTGTACCATATGTATCCCAAGAGTTCTGGCTTTGTGAAAGAAGGAGTTTCTGTGCGATACCCTACCTTGAGCAGAATTTGGGCTGTTTCCTGTCCCAGGAATCTGTGAAGTAGAGTAGATAGCAAAGCGCGAGTCTAATTAGTTTGCCAGTGCCTTCCACGCACAGAATTCTGCAGGGTTCTGGGTCCCTGGCTTTCCTCTCTGGGGCACAAGCGTCCTCTTCTTGCTGGTTACCTCAGAGGTGCTTTTAAAATGTTCTTTCTACTTTGTCCTACTTTGGAAAATTTCCTGACAGTGTATTGTAAAGTTAAATCTATGCTATGATCCAGCAGTTCCGTGCATAGGTATTTATTTAAAACACGAGGGCATATGTCCACAAAAAGACGCACACAGAGTGTTTATTGCAGTTTGATTTGTTACAACCCCAGCTGTGGAACTGCCCAAACGTCCCTCACGGGGGAATGCATGAACAAACTACGGCGTAGTCGAACGTTCGCTTTCTTCCCAGCGTTCAAAAGGGTGCGCTAGCACTACCTGAGCCCAGGCGAACCTTGAGAACCTCAGACTGAGGGACAGGTGCCAGACCCCCAAGAGGACATCGTGCGCAATCCTGGTGTGCGTTCCTGCAGCACGGGAAACGGGTTCTGGGCAATGAAGGGCAGACTAGTGTGGGTGCCTGTTCAGGGAGGGAGCCGGGAGGCTTCCTGCAAGGTTCACGAGGAAGCGTCCAGCTCAGTGCATGTGTGTTTGATCCCAGCTGGAGTGGCGCTTAGACTGAGCGCGTGTTTGTGGACGTCACTCTGTGAATTTCATGTGTGCTCCATGACGTGCTGTGGTGTATGCAGAAATACACGGAAAGGAAGTGAATGCGGTGTTCAGGAAGCATATAGTTATTCCTGTTGGAGGAGTAGTCTCACTCTCATATTTTCTTGTAGATGAGTTTTCATGAGTGAATCCCTAGGCAGTAAAATGATATCTGGGAGAAATCCTTAAATGACATAGCAGTCTCGACTTTCCCATCAGATGTGCCATGGATGTGAAAACACTCTGCTTGGAAGTGAAGTTCACTGTGACCACAGTCACCGTGTACTAACAGCTCTCAGGGTTGCACAGTTAGTATCACTCCTGGTGGATCCAGTGTGTGGGATTGGGAATTTTCGAAGGAATCTACCCAGTGCTGCGAGTTCTCCTGCATCCCCTTCCTCCTTTGTCTCCCCGAACTTGAGCGCAGGGTGACACTCAGTGCAGTGACTGCACTGCATCGGGGCATCGCCCCGTTTTAACTGGAGGGGGTGGACTGCAGTTAATATAGTATGTCAGTAGGCTGTGTGGGAGAGTGTGTGTGCGTATATTTATATTTCTTTAAACACCGTTTTAAAATGCTTTGTGAATACTAACCTAGAGCTGGCAACAGCTCTGAAGATTGCTGAATTGTTTTTGAGAATAAGGTTGATGGTACAGTAGATAATTGAACTACATAGATTTGCTCGTTTACTAAATTACTAGCAATATTTACTGTAACAGACAATTGGCATACACTGATCTAATTTCCTTACTTAAAAATTTGCAAAGCATCCCTGAAATTTTATGGCATTTTCTCAGTTTGCTGAAGCATTAACCATGAAGGGGGGCATTTGGTGAAGTTCATGGGCTGGCTGAGTCTCCTGCCCGGGAAGAAGCCTAGCCGGCCACGTCACCTTCCTTTCAAGCCTTCTCTCAATTATCATAAAATTTCCTTCTAATAGCACTTGAGAAATCAAGGGTTCGTTCGGTTTTCTGTGTCTCTTTGAAGAGTGCCGAGTGCCAGTGAGTGTGAATTGTGTGTCGGTGTGGGAGATACCCACCCTGGCACGGCAGTAGTGAGTGTGCCGTGCCCCCTGTTGGACGCGCAGAGAGAAGACCCGCACTTTTCCAGCATTATGATCTGTACACGCAGAGCAGGTTTAATTTAAAAAGAAGCGTTTTGGGTTTAAACCTCAATGTTTAAAAAAATAATCATAAAGTATGATTTATCTCTCCATTTGTATCACATTGCATTACTCGTCCTTTTCTGTGTTTTCCCAAAGATTCGTCCCATCAGACGAAAAGAAGAAACAGGGCTGCCAGCGCGAGAACGAGACGCTGATACAGAGGAGGAAGGACCAGGTGCAGCCCGGGGGCACCGCCCTCAGCGTCACGGTCCCCTACCGGGTGGTGGACCAGCCCCTGAAGCTCCTGCCCCAGGACTGGTACGGTGACCTCCCCACAGGCCCAGGAGTTTCTGGTGGAGTGAACACGGAGCCCATTTACTGTGTGCTATAAATAGAGCCTGTTTTGAAACCAGGGGCGATGCCTAATTTGG
Source organism: Carollia perspicillata (assembly GCA_004027735.1). Lineage (NCBI taxonomy): Eukaryota > Metazoa > Chordata > Mammalia > Chiroptera > Phyllostomidae > Carollia > Carollia perspicillata. Next base: position 17,349 of record PVKM010013688.1, on the reverse strand, counting down.
TCATCAATAATACGGTCCAGTGATACCTACTGAAATCTCTGTTTTGGGTAGCGAAACTTTATTTTACTTGTGAGAAGAAACACTCACTTCTGGAAAACTTAGTAGAAATTCTTTCCACTTGTCTGTTTGTTCTGGATCAGCTTTTAGAGCAACACTTGCAAACAGACTAGTGTTTTGAGGTCTACATTTCAGATTTGGAAAATTCAGGTTTTCTGGTAAGACACAATAAGTAAAGTCATTGTTGCATTTATTATAAGGGCATAATTGAATAAAAATAACGTGCTACCCTGGTTCAGCCCTTTTATTAGATTAAAATGTTCTGTAATAAAATACTGAGCTATGTATAATATAAAGAGCCTTATAACCTCAGATACATAAGTTACCTTAAACTATGTCACTAATCGAAGCTGGAGTGAAACCACAAGTGCAAGAGCATGTCTCTGTGACTCCGAGAGCCCAGCACCGTAGATGGGATTTTCCTTTGTAGCCCTGGTTGGTCTTCGGGCCTTACGAAGTCAGACACTGGCAGTAAACTGTACTGAAGAGTAGAGGGCTCCCGTTCTCCCTCCCGTTCATAGTTCTCCCCCAGTACCTAGCCTGGACACGCTGGATATCACGTGAAGTGAGTGAGTGAGTGAGTGAGAGAAGAGTCTCTGCTGTCAGCTGAAGCTTGTAGGGTGTGGGCATGGTGCGTGTCTGCATCGGATGAAAGCAGCAGCATGGACAGGCGCCGTGCGTGCGTCACAGAGCAGTGTGTGTGCGTGTTCATTAGGTTCCCAGCCGCTGGTGTCGTACTGGGAGCGGCAGGACTCTTTTGCTCTGTTGGCTGTCCTTTCGGGGACTCACTGGGAGGAGGGTCTGTATCGCCCTGCTGCCTTGCGGGCTCGGGGAGCCCTAGTGGGACCCAGGAGACCTCTGTCCAGCGACTCCCTGGAGTTGGCGGGCCCCTTGAGCTTGCAGCTGTGTGGCACAAGTCACGTCGTACAATTAAGAGGCCATTTAATAGTGTGCTGCATTATCAAAGACGGTTTTGGCCATAGTAGGCAGGTACCCTTGAAAGCAGGGAATTTTTTATTTAAGAGATACAGTTTTAGTCTCAGGGATTTTGAACAGATTAAGAATTTGAAGCTGTGGGTTTTCATAGTAACTGATTTCTAAGGTTTTTATTTACTGACTGGAAATTGAACCAGTGACCTTCTGGTTTGTAGACCGGTGCTCAGTGTACTGGGCCACACTGGCTAGGGCTGCTGTAACTGATTTTTGTTGTGGGTTTTTTACTTGCCTAGAGGATAAGCCTGGTTTGGTGTTGCATTGGATGGGTAGAGTCTTCATCCAGTGCGGTAGCTACCTTGGACCACTGGGTAGCCTCAGGACCTTTTGGAGGAGTGTCGAGGTCAGAACTGTTCCCATCTTAATACCAAGTGGCTGTTCTTGTGATTTGTTGATCCTCACCCAGGGACAGTGGCACAGCCAGGGCAAGGTTCGCTGTCTCTGGCTCTTTCCTCCCTCCTCACCCCCTCCTCCCATCTCTCCTTTTTCTGGTATGCCCATGCACTTCCATTCCTCCTCTGTGAAAGGAGTGGTGACAGGTTCGTCTCCAGGACTCTGTTGAGGGTTCGCTGTGGTGGCAGGAGTCACATGTGAGCTGCTGAAATCAGTGCTGGCACAGAGGAGGTGCCCTGGGGAAAGTCACTGACAGTCACGTTGGGGTCTTGTCCCCACCTATTTGGATCTAGGCTTAAGCTGTTTATGGCAGTGTGCTTATGACTTCTCAAGTTCATTAAGTATGTTGTACACGAATGAAATATGAGGGCCTAGAAAGGGATTTGTGGGGCTTTATTGGAACAAAATCAAATGGTTGGAAAAACAAGTTGCTTTAAGAAAAACTTAAAGAATATATGGTGAGTGCCACAGTTGTAAAACAATTGGAAAACTTAAAATCTATGTGGTTTCTGTAATCAGATTACTTGTAAAATAATCAAAAGTCAAAAATAAGGCCCTATAGCTTCAGAAAATTGTTGGTGATTTATAATAATTTATAGTATTTTTAATTGAAGTAAAATATGTTTGAATTTTAAAAGATTTCCTTTTTTTGTTTTAAGTCCTCCCCTGAGGTCATTTTTTCATTGCAGAGGCGAAAGGGGAGAGAGAGACAGAGAGACGGAGAGACAGAGAGACAGAGAGACAGAGAGGTCAACTGGCTGCCTTCTCACGTGTTCCCTGGCTGGGGATTGAGCTTGCAGCCTGTGCCCTGACTGGGAACTGAACCCATGACCTTTGGTCTACAAGACAATGCTCCTCCCAACTGAGCCACATTAGCCAGGGCTAAATGATTCCTCTTAAAACCAACTTTTTCAATTAATGTGTCAGCTACTGTTCCCTGTTGCATTGGAGAAGTGGGCCCTCACTGTAGTTATTACAACAGAAGGGGAGAAATAAAAGGCTGAAGAGAGCCCCGGTTGGCGTGGCTCAGTGAATTGAGTGTTGGCCTGTGAACCAAAGGGTCGCCGGTTCAATTCCCAGTTGGGGCACATGCCTGGGTTGTGGGCCAGGTCCCCAGTGGGGGGCGCTCGAGAGGCAACCACACACTGATGCTTCTTTCCCACTCCTTCTCCCTCCTTTCCCCCTCTCTGAAAATAAATAAATAAAACCCCTTTAAAAAGGCTAAAAGATCACATAGGACGGGAGTGTGATGAACTACGTTTAAAAGATTTCGAGGGGAAACACTCGGGGTGCACAGCAGTCGTTCGTGGACTCTGACGACAGCAGAGCAGCAGGCAGTTGTGGTCCTGTGCCGTGTGCCTCCCAGGTGTGGGCGGGACGACACTGGGTCGCGTGGGGGGTGACGAGGCTCTCGCCTGAAGGACCACGGCGCGTGTTTGCCTGTTCTCCCCCCACTCCTCTCACCCCCTTTCTGTTTGCAGGGACCGGGTCGTGGCCGTGTTCGTGCAGGGGCCTGCATGGCAGTTCAAAGGCTGGCCGTGGCTTTTGCCTGATGGTTCACCAGTTGACATATTTGCTAAAAGTAAGATTTTGTTTTTCACTGCTAATTCAGTATAGGAGTGCTCTTGTTTTATTTAAGACGAAGAGTCCCCTGTGTCTCTGCACATGGATACATATATTAAATGATTCCTAGTGACATATATAATGTTAATTTTCACCTGTGAACTATTGTGAAGCCTTTTTTTGAACATTAATGACTTCTGTATACATGAATTACTGCTTGTCCTCCAGCATTAATAATTTTAGATTGCTTTAAAATCGTTAATACTATTGCATGTCCATACATCGTAATTTAGATTGATGGCCGGCATATATCTTTACTGTAAGCTCCCTGATGGGAGGAGCCTCATCTGCCTCGTGCGCTTGTTTCGTCAGCACAGGAGAGTGGGGTGCAGAGGAGGCGTTCAGCAGGTGTCTGTTCAAGAGTGGGTTTCGTGTGGCTTGTACCCTTTAGTGGATAAAAAGTAGACACATTTAGCCTGGGGTTTTCTGTTTTTTGCTGGTAGGGAGATTTCAGTTATTATTTGAATTTGAGTGCCCAGTTAAGTTAGCGGCATAGAACTCCTCTCTAGCAAACATTCTCATGAGACGAATGCTCGTTAAAAAGGCCAGCCCTGCTAGGAGTGTGGACTGCGCTGCTCTGCAGGCGGCCTGCTCTCAGCAGCCTCTGGTGGTGGTAGCGGGCCCACCATTCCTCCGGCCAGAAACCGCCCACACGCGGAAGATTGAATCGTGTAAGGGTCTCTGGTATTTCTAACATAGGACTGCTTTTTGTGTTATTTCTGGAACTTGAGTGGTGCATATAGTTAATAAATGAAAGTTAAAAGATCAGGAGACATCGAGAATGCTATTAAAAAGTAAAATGTCAGTCAACGTGAATACTGTGTTTCACCTACTTGTCTTGTTGAACAGCATTGTAAAAATTATGATTAGAATGTCTTCAAGGTATAAATGCTCTCTAAATTTCATTAAAGAGTATAATGATGTTTTAATTGTCGCTTTGTTCAGATTGTTAATTTCTGAAATTTAGGTGTAAGAGCTTAGAGATGTTTTAAAAACAGTTATTGGTAATGATTTTCTTCCATGAATTAGTCTTTCTCTTCAGCCTTCTTCTTTACTGGCTCCGTGCTACCAGCAGTTAAAATGAAAGTGCTCTTGCCCCTTCTATCCTAAAAGCAGCAGAAGGAAGCAGACCCTTCCCCTTGACCTCGCCTTTCCTTCCGGCTCCTTTTCTTTCTGCTTTTACAGCTAAGCTTTTGAAAGAATGGTCTCTGCCAACTGCTCACTTTCTTCTCTCCAGTTCCCAATTCACTGTGGTCTCATTTGCTTGCCTTCCGCCAAACTATTGCCACCAAACCCACCGCTGACCCTAATATTGAATAGATACTTTTGACCTCCTCCTCAGAATTTGACTCTCTCCACCACACTTTCTTTGTTTTTCAAATGTTCCTTTTCTGTGACTTGCTTCCTCAGATTCCTTAGCTACTTTTCTTCTGGCTTCCAGCCACATATTTATGCTCTTGCTTTTCCTCTCCTTTAATTACAGATTCTCTCTCTTGAGGAGTTCTGATGGCTTTCCTTCACCATCTTTGTCCTTTGAGCCTCTGGCTTGATGTCCCGGGCCCCTTAGCTCAGAATGGATGGCCAGGCGCCTCCCGGGAGGCCCCATCGCGCAGCAGGCTCAGCCCGTCCAGGGGCAGCTGAGCGTCCTGTACTCTCCCTGAGCCGCAAACTGCCTTTTCGGTAGTTAGTTTTTAAGTGATTTGCCCAAGTCAGAAACTCGGGAATATATTATCTCTTACTTTGTATCGGTCTCTTTGCTGATTTCGCTTCCTCTTCTAGCCCCGCACCCCCGCTGCTGACAGCGCTGAAAACAGTAGTCCCTGCACGCAAGGGGGAGACAGCAGGGTGCCTGGGAGCATCTGCGTGGGCCTTGGCAAAGAACTCTGTTTTCTTTATAAGTCACAGAGTGTTAGAGATCCCGAATATATATATTGACGTACATAAAATTGCCAACTACAATCTTTTCAGAATTACGAGAAATATGAGCTTGTAACTAGATACAGCTTTTCTAAAGTATTATTTATTGTGTTTGGGGGGGCTACATACATTTGTGATCAAGACTTTTAGGGGATGATTTCTTCAAATTTTTGCTAGTTATTTAACAAGAATTTTCATTTAATAATTTTTGCATTATTTGTGTGTCATTTGACATCATTCTGTCTACTAAATGTTATTCAAGAGCACTATTTTAATTTTGTTTGCTTTTTCGGTCCCATAAAAAAAATGTTGACAGGGTCCACGCAGGTCGCAGAAAATGAGCGGCGCTGGGCCGTGTGAAGCAGCTCGCTTCGGCAGTCACTGCGGTGCCGGACAACTGGCTTCTAAAGAGCTCGTTTCTCCTTTATTTTTTGCTCATGCTTAAAGCCTTTAAATCTTTAGAAAGATTTTTTTAAAAAAAGAAAGATATTTTGTGATAATGTCTTGGTGTGAGCTTGCTTGCCACAATTGCTTCGTGCTAATGAAATATTTTATATAAAGAGAGAAACCTAGTGTTTCTTCATCGTGGCTTATACTTTTGGGCCCTGATATTTCAGCTTTAACTTAAAAATTTGTCTCTTCTGTTGGAAGAACAAATATTATATAAACTAAATCCATTGAAATTAATAAGGGGAACTGTATGTCTTTGTTGCTTTGGATAAGTCATTTTTAAAAAATATATTTTTAAGAGTGATTTAAAGCAATCATATTGAGAAAGTTACAAAAGTGAACCATGTTAAGCAGAATAGGAAATACTAAGATATGAGCTATTTTTTAAAATTTAAAAGCAGTCAAAAAATATTTTCTACCCATAAAAAGCATTTTAAAAATGGGTTTTCTGAAATCATGACATAAAACCCCTATAATGAATTGATTTAAGTTCATTAAATTGAATTCAATTCAAAATGAGTAATGTGTCCAATGAGAGACTCTTAATTTATAAAAAAACAAAATAATTTAGAAATAATGTTTGTGGTTTTTTTGTGGGCACAAATGATTATTCATTTGGTATTTCCATGAAGAATTGGACCTTGATTGGCTTTTAACACCAAAAGCCAGCCAGTAAGCCAGCATGCATTATGGGACAATCTGTAAAGTAGCTGTCAAAAAATGAACAAAGTTAATCATTTTCTCTTTAAAAAAAACAACCGTAATACTAGATGACAGTGGTGAGAGGAAGAGTCATATTTTACATTAGAATAAAAGTAAAAAATGGAAGGAAAGGCTAAATGTCCCCCATGTCATGTGCCTGTGTAAAATGACAGCCCCACGGAGGTCAGTCCTGGAATTACGGGCATCTAGGCAACGTTCTCCAGCGGTCTTCCGGGCTGTTTTCTTGTCCCTTTGTTCTTTCTTGCCGAGTCCCGTTAGTTCTCCCCCCCCCCCCCCCCCGCACACCCCCTGACTGTCCGGGCATGTGCACGTCTTCTCCCAGTCGACGGCGTCTGCCTCTCTGTCCCCGGATCCCTGTGTGGATGGATCCCTGCCTTACGGCCTCGCTCTCTGCTGAACACTCCGTGTGCCGCCGCGTGTCTGGGGGCCCGCGGGCTGGCGCCGCTCCAGGGCTCCGCTAACCACCGGGCACATGGGCTCCGCTGAATGGCTTCTGTTTCGGGGTGAGCTGCCGTCTCTGCTGGCCGGGCCACTCGTTCTGCTGGCCTCCTCCTCACTTCCCCAGTAGGGCGCTTAGATTGAACATCACCGCCCAAGTGAGCCTCCTCTGAATTCCACGGTCTGGATAGGGGCTCTCGTGTGTTTCTGTCGTACCCTACCTTTCTCTATCGTGCTGCCTGTGAATCGTCTGTCTTATTTTTCCCTGGGCCGTCTGCATTTTATCTCACTTCTCATTTCAGTCCCAGTGGCTGGCCAGTATAAACAACCCTCAGTAAACATTTGTTGAACTGAATGTTTCTGAGGATGCCACAGTTTCTAGAGTCAGTTTCAAAATTCATTTTGGTTATAATAATAGCTTTGGTTGGTGGAAGAAAAATAGTTTTATGTTTTAGTTTGTTTTAAGTTATTTTGGGGCGCTAATGTCTGCATTGTGTGTTTTTATTTTCCATAAAGTACTTTAATAATTTTGATTGCACTTTGAATTAAAAAAATATTTCCTCCCATATAGTTAAAGCCTTCCATCTCAAATATGATGAAGTTCGTCTAGATCCAAATGTTCAGAAATGGGACGTAACAGTGTTAGAACTCAGCTATCACAAACGTCATTTGGACAGACCAGTTTTCTTACGGTTCTGGGAAACATTGGATAGGTAATTCTGCTTCTGAAATGCACTTACTTCTGCTTTATCGTGTTGACTTTCCCATCTCTTCAGCCAGATTTTACATTCCTTAAAGTTGTGAACCATTTCTCCCCATTCCATTTTTTTGAACACTGTCTAATTTGATGCTGAACTACAGTAGATAAGTAGCAAATGTCTTTGTTACAGTGACTTCAGAAACAGGTGGAGAAAGGGCTTCTGGCTCTGTAGAAAGCAGCTAAAGCCTGAGTCAGAAGACCTGCATTTTAGTCTGGGTTTCTGTGGTCTGTGTGCCCGGGCGGACCTTGCGTTCTCTCCACCCGAGAACTTGGGTTAAGTGGTCCCTGTGGTTTTTCCAACACGAGGTCTCGAACTCTGGATTTGAGTTCGGGGTAGCTCATGAGAAGAATTTAGTTTCTGAACTAGTTTTAATTACTAGTGTGGAACTTTACAAGAATATCAGTTTTGTGATTGGAAAATAATCACAGTTAATACCACTGAGTCTATCATTCTCTTTGAGGCACCCATTAAAATCTAACTTTCTTGGTCTAAGTCTGCCACTGAATATTATGGGTTTCCTCAAAGTCAGAGGTGATTGAGGTTACCCAATGATTACAATTGAAAATGTAGTAAATAGGAACATGTATAATTCTAGCCAGAAGCTCTTAGACTGCAGACTTTAATAAGGGGAATGTTTCTTCTAGTTTACTTCAGAAGTCTTTATATGCCTAAAGTTACAGTAGCAAGTTTCCAGGGTTTTTTTTTTTTTAAGAAAACAAAATATCTTGTTTCACTGTTTTAAAAAGTCAGCTTATTTTTACATGTAATATTTTAAAAATCCTAAAATTCTCAATAATCATCATAACTTATTATAATATTATTTTTCAGGTACATGGTAAAGCATAAATCCCACTTGAGATTCTGAATTACATCATCTCCCCTTCTGCAAACCTGGATTAAGAAGCATTGGATATACCTTGATCTAAAGACTGCCTGAGAGTCGAGCTTTATGAATTTATCACAAACTTACAATTAAGAAGGTCACATCGATCAAAAGACCTCATTTGATGCTTTATGCTTCAAAGGGATGGTGCCCATCATTCATATAAGCAAACTTTTTGGCCTACAACTATTTTTTTAAGATTAGCCTTCTAGTCTGTAACGGAAATTGTATATTTTGATAGAAGTTTTTTCTCCATTGGTTCAACTAGCATTACTTAAAATGTGTTTCTTTAGAAAATAAATACAGGTTATAAATGTGTGTATATTTAGAGGTTATATGGCTCTCTCGGCCATCTTGCTTCTGATTTTTCATTGCTCTATAATCCCTTTTATTGAAAATACTGTGTTATGAATGATATTAAATTTTAGTTTCTGGAACTTGCAAAACCAAGCAAAGGGATGTGACTATTTTGAATGAATCCAAATGTCAACCTGTATGTATACTATATCGCTACTTATTCTTTATTTAAAAAGGAATAATGAAAAATCAAAAACAATTCTTCAGCTTTGGTTGAACTGTTCAGCCTTTTCAAGACTTCTTTACTTATTTTGAATACATTTAATGAATGTACATGCTTCTCACTGACTTTGGGGATTTTAAAACTCAGAATGATGTATTTCTATCTGTGATATCTTTCCACTTGAAACATCTCAGAACACAGATTGAAAACTTTGTAGGCTATAGTACTTTTTATTTTGGGAGCCAGAGTATGATTTGGGGGAAGGAAATGTATGAGTCCTACTGCAATGTGATTTTAACTTCTTTATCTTTTCCCATAAATCCACCTTTGATTCTTAACTTACAGGGCATGGGATTTGAGTCTTCTGTTTCGAGGCTTGTTGACCTCAGTCCTTATCTTCCATTGTCCCTGAATACTGATAAACTCTCCCAGGCACCAAAGAACACGTTTGCTTAAGTAAGTGTCTGAACAGAAACAAGATAAAAACACTGGTATTTTTATGTGTGTATTCAATATCGTATGAAATATAAAACCTCTATTTTAACTTAGGAAGATATTTTACTACTTCTCTACTTCAGACAGTGTTGCATCCGTAGTACAACAAATGAGCCTTTTCCTTGAATCTTAATTTTACATTTTATCACTTAAAAGCAACTTGGAAACTTGACTTCCAGTTTCTGCCATTAGAATTGTTGCTGATCATTTATATCTCCCCTCCATCCCCCATTTTCTCCCCCAGTGATTTCTCTTAGGTTGACTTTTTTTTGATAAACGTCTAACTCTTCTGTTCAGCTGACATTGTCTAGCCTCATTTGTAAATTTAATGCTGTCATAAAATGAGAAGCACTTAACTTACTCTTTCACTGACCACAAAAGTCCATACCAATAGGGAATAGAAAAAAAGACTTATTCATGTGGAGTTCACTAGGTTTTTCAGAAGAAAAGCAGTCAGCATTTAAAGTGATAAGATTTAGAGCATTTATAAGGTTTGAACAGATTCAGCCCCTTCTTTTCTTCTCTGCATCCTCTTCTTGAAAATAAGAGAAAAAATTTTCACATTAGAATATCTCAGCATATAAATCTGTTTTCAAAATAAATTATGTATTGTATAAACTTTCTCAGTGACGAAATAGTCAAGGTCTAGACTCTGTAATATTTTAATGTAAGGTTACTTACTAAGACTACTACAAGTGGACATGAACTACCTTTCTATAAAGATTTTTAGTATTTATACTTATGTCATGTATGAAATTTACTTGATAACAGAGTGTGGTTAAAATTGGGAACATCTACTTTAAACAGGATTTATTTTTCTATCTTGAATTTGCCTTATATGTATTCAAGAGGCTTCTGGAAATACTGTAAGGAACATTAAGAAAAGTACAAATATGCTACGCCATGTATTTGAAAATCAGACCTTAGCATGTACCTATTTTCTTTGTCTTTCTCTGTTTTTGGCAGTTCAATCCCTTATATAGGTCTGTGTAATTAATTTATAGATATTAATTCTTAAACAAAAAACCCAACTCACAGCCAATCACTGTTTGTGACTCCAGGTCCTACAGCAGCAGCCGTCACAGTGCCTTGCACATAGTAGGCATTCAGGAAACATTTATACACATGAATCAGTGGTGTATTTTCAACACAACATCAGGTACTTTGTACTTGGTCTGGGAGTTTGAAAATACAGAAGTACAGGGAACAAGGAGGCATTCGAAGACACCCACATGGAAATGAAGTACCCGTGAATAAATTGGACTTGCCCGTACGTTCTGTTACCAGGCCCCCTTGTCTTGTCCCAGTCACTCCACAGACACTCCTCTGCGCCAGGGAGCAGTGAGAAGCCCCCGGTTTCCCCCAGCAGCTGTCCACCTCGAGTGCAGGCTGGAGCCACGTGGGGGCCTTGGCAAAAGACCACTTCCTGAGTTCGCATTCTGGTCTGAGTTGTCTGGGGTGAGACCTGGTCGTCAGAGTTTTTAACGAGTTCTTCAGGTTCAGAAAGGATTGAGAAGTGCTGGTATTAAATGTGTTTTCTTCTCCTTAACTTTTTTCTTTTTTGTGGCCACCCTTTGCACTAGACCATCCCCATTATCGGTGGTATTGGCCTATGGTTCCACATGACAAATTGGTTTTATTTATTTAATATAGGAGTATTTTGCTGTTTAATATTTAAACAATGTTTAATATATTTCATTATAAACTAGTATTGTAGTTTATGATTTGTTTCCCATGTGTCCATATCCTTTACTATTTTTTTTTTAAATGACAGCAGCATGACAACAGTTCATACCAAAATAACTAATCTGTGGAGGAAAACTTCATAATTTTTAAGGTAGAAGGAAATAAAGTATTAATTTCTTATCTGCCATGCAGACTGAGAGTTTGCTGATGAGAAGAAAGAGGCATACTTTTTAATTGGTCTACACAGAAAAGTAAAAATAAATTATTCATTTAAATGAAATTAATGATCTAATGAACATTGAAGGAAATATTTTTCCTAAATAAAAATTTTTGTGACTCCTAACAAAATTAAAGTGATGACATTGTTCTTTTTTGGAGGGTGGGGAAGGGGTCTCTAGTTGCCATATTTCTTACTATGTAACAATTCCACTTTGTCAGATAACTTGCTATCTGAGTCTTACTTGTTAAGCTAGTTTATAAACTTCTCTGTGACCAATGGTATATTTTATAATACAAATACAACAATTATAAAAGCTGGTCAAAATGAAAGAAAACATGAAAAATAAATTCAAGCACATTAGCCTTAATGTCAGTTGACTGAATTTTTATTAGTTACTTGATTTGACATTCACCTGGTTACTCGAATGGTGGTACATTCACGCTAGAAGTGAACAGTGGAAGAGGTGGCGGAAGTGAAGACGGGGATTAGAAATGTGGAACTGCCGTGCCCCCGGTGGCCTGGCCTGCTCACCCTCACATTTGGATATGCATCGACCCCCGGCATGGTATTTACATTAACATGCTGGGATAATTAAATTTGAAAACGTGCAATAGATTTATAGAATTGTATGTAGTAAGTGTGTAATAACTAATCAGTTTCAAGATCTGGATCGGTTTGGGTGTGTATCTACTATTTCAGGTAGTGGATAGTACCTCGGGAATCATAAATGCGCGCCATTTAAACGAGGAAAGCCTATGAAATAAACTAATTTTGCTACCAACATTTAGAAAGGGGGGGTGGTTGTAAGTGATCTTAGAATATTTTTGGCACTGAATTCCATCTTATCCACTTCAAATTTACTAAAAAGCTGCTTCACTTTCAAGTTTGAAGGCCGTGTGTCCCAGACGCGGGGCGGGCACCGCGAGGCACTGTCCTGTCTGTGGCCTGTTTGTGCTCTCTCGACAAGTGGTTCTTGAACGGAGGTTAAATTGGGGCTGCGTGACCTGGTAAGATGTGCGATTTGTTTCAGCGGATTTGGACACTTAAAGTTCAGTTGCAAATAAGACGTTGTGTGGTTAAGAGCCTCGCGCATCCCGGTGACCCAGGCGACCCAGGCCCCCGGGTGAGGAAGCCCACGTGCTGCCCAGGAGTCCGGGGCTAGGGTGGGGGGTGGGGGGGCGTCTTCTCCGGCAGGGAGCTGAGGGCTGTCCTGAGTTCCTTGTTGAGGAAATGCGGGTGACCCTTGAGCGACGGCGTTGGGGGCACCACGTGGAGGTGGGGGGTGTCCCGCGCTGGTCCGTTGGTGGGTCGCGTCCGCACGTTCTACGTACCGGGTGGAGAGGCGGTTCCCGGCGCGGGGAGTCTGCGGGCCGGCTCTGCGCATGCGCGGAGCCAGGAGGCTCGGGGTGGCCTGGCAATGTCGGGGTCTCCGCCAGGTCCGCCTGAGTTTTCACGCTGAAAAACAGCGTGAAATGTTCGCTCTTCGTGAGTTCCATACTGTGGAGACTCGGACCTTCGTACAGGTGGCGGGCTGCGTCTCTCCTGTGGCCCCTGGGTGCAGTGGCCCTTACAGGTGAGCGTCCTCGTTGGGACATTTGTGATCAGAGTTTCTGTTTTAGTCCCAGTTTGCACTCAGTGTTATTTGGCATTAGTTTCAGGTGCACAGAGTAGCAGTTAGACACTCGGGTACTTGAGGTTGCCCTCTGGCAACCCCATCCCGTAGGTGTGGCACCCGCCCGGCCCGGGCACCGCACAGCAGTGTTCCTCGCGCTGGGCCTCGTGTCCCCGCGGCCGCTTTGTGGCTGCCCAGCCGGACTTCCCCTTCCCTTCCCTCACCACCCGGCCCCACGCCCCCGCCTCCGGCCGCCACCAGTCTGTTCTCGGCGTCTGTGAGTCTGTCTCTGCTTTGTTCATTTTCTTCAGATTCCACATAGAAGGGAGATCACATGGTATTTGTCCTTCTCCGACTGGCAGATCTCACCGAGCACATTGCTCTCCGCACCGTCCACGCTGTCGCAAACAGTAAGGTTGCCCCCCTTTTCGCGGCTGAGTACTCTTCCATCGTGCAAATGACCCGCTTCTCTGTCCGCTCATCCGTGGATGGGCACTTGGGCTCCTTCCTGACGCTCACATTTTACATTCCGAGAACAAACCGCGCCTCCGTGTCAGCGAATGGGCAACAGTCCGTCCGTTCAGGTGGCAAGTACCGGCAAGAGTGCTTGCTTTCCTGCTGGGCCAGGGGCGCCCGCGGAGCTGCAGGAGGGCCGGTCTGAGATACAAAGGATGCTTTTCTAAGGCCCAGAGGTGCTACAATGAGTAACAGCACCCGGCCGGAGAAGCCTTTCCCTCCCATTTTCTGCAACACTTGGCTTTAGTATTTAGTTGTGTGAGGATCGGCATTACAGTGGGTTGGGAGACGTTTCCTCTCATTTTCCTTAAGTGACACCGAAACAAAGGACAAAAAGTAGCCCTGGAGAAGGATGCGTTGTCGAGTCTGCCTCATAATTACGTGTAGACCATTGGGCACAGACGTGTTTAAAGTTAATGAACACTCTCTCTCACCCAGTGTGGATTCAGGTCAGATGATGGATGAGAGTGTAGGAATCAGAACACCTGTGGTTTTTGTTGATCACATTTCAATCTTCTTGTGCTTCATTCGCCAGAAAATTCCGGGTGGGAGAACATGGGATTTCTATAACCTCGACTGGATGAGATATGGTAACGTGTTTTCACAGGACTGCCTTCCTGGAACTTACAGCGTTAAAAATGTAAATAGGGCAACAGCATCTGTTTCTCTTCTTAAAGTCTTTACATAACATCAACTCGTTTTTCTTTAAAACGGAGTCCTGTGAAAGTCTTACAGCGTTTACACTTAGTTATGTATTTTCCGCAATGCACTACCGAGTACAGAAGAGGGGAAGGTTGCCGAAGATGAAATAAACTGAGGAGCATTAACGGCGCAGAGAGCGAGAGGACAGAGGCGCTGGAGGAGCGGGGAGGAGGTCTGTGGGAACTCGGCGTTTTCTCTCGGTTGCGCCTTTGATCTTCAACCTAAGAAGTGTGGTTGCGGGGAATTGGCCTGCCCACGGGAGAGCCTCGCGGGCAGAGATCCGAGGACCCGGAGGAAAAGCGGTCCTCCCAGGTGCGCCTAGAAGACTCTGGTTCTAGGCAACAAGAGGCGGACATTTCCTTCAGCTGTTCCCTTGCTCTTTGTGTCAAGGACAGGGACTGGCTTAGTGGCTGGGAACCCAGGGTGAGCGAAGCACCGGGCCGTGACCTCGCGGAGCGGGGACATGCAGGATGAGCGAGTGAGTGACCGTGTCAGATGGGGGCGAGTGATGAGGGAAAACAGAGGAGCAGAGCAGAGGGACTGGGCCGTGTTGGGATGAGGCAGAGGCAGGATTTCCTGGTCGAGACGGTGAACTCTCTGTGAGCAGCGATCGGGAGGCGAGGAGGCCAGCCTCGTGTGCAGCTGTCGTGTTTGCCGGTAACACTCACTGTATTTGTTGAAGCTTTGAGGGGACGATGTTCTTCTACTTTGTTCTGGTTTGGGGAGTGTTATTTGTGAAAAGGAAGTTAAAGATAGTTAAAGTGAGATAATCCGGATGAATTTCACTGCTGATCGGGCACAACCACTTGGGTCCTAAATCCCCTCTCCAGTTACTTCAAAACATTTTCAAATGAGCTGTGTTGCGTATGTAGAACAAGACCAGTGTGGTAAGAAATTGTTCATTTTCTGCTTGGTTTGCCTCTTTAATTCCTTCCTTCCTTCCTTCCTTCCTTCTTTCAGTGCCTGGATTTCTCTCCTCTCCCTCCACCTGTCCAGTTGTGCCGCGCCGCGCAGTGCACGGTGGGAAAGCAAAGATGAGTAAGGCTCTCTTTGTCCCTGAGAAGCTGGTGGGAGAGACAGAGATAGAGAGAATTATTCGACAGTGTGCAACAGCCATAGAGTCGACACACACAGGGTATAACGGATGGGATGGGGAACCTATGGAGGCTTCTTGGAGGAAGAGTCGGCTTCAGTCTAGAAGGATAGGGAAGAATCACCCTCGAAACTACACGAGGCAAGGCCGTTTTAGGGAGAATTACCCTCTGAGTCGTCCTGCTTTAGATTCAGGAGAAATGGCTGAGCGCCAGGTGTGCGCAGAGCAGTAATTTATGACCTCCATTAGAGCTGGAGTCACCCGTGAATTTATAGCACCTTAGGAAAGTGGAGTCAGAGCGTCGCTGCTCAGGGGTCATACGTTCTGGGTGTGTTTCTTACTAATGTATATCATTTTTATGTTTTGTATGCAGAATGGAGCTTTCTAGGCAGTTCCAGGCACATTTCAATAATATTAGCATTTATTGAATGCTTACCATGTTCAGAGCACTTTTTAAGCATTTATTGAATGCTTTCTGTGTTCTGAGCACTTTTTAAACATTAACTAGGGTAACCCTCACACCCAGCCGACGGTATGTATAAGACACTGAGACAGAGGATCGTATGCCCAAGGTCATCTATTAAGTAGAAAACCAGAACTTGAACCAAGGCACCCATGACGAATAATAGAACATGAATCTTAAAGCACTAAAAGGTTGAGTTTCAACATCCCTCTGTGTGATAATTTTGCCATACATCTTCTCTGACGGTGATAAATGCGTGGATTAAGCTTGACTAGGAAGGAGGTCGTTTACGGAGGGGGAAAGAGAGAGTCCGTTCAAAATAAACTTCCAGTCGCCCTGGAGGGGCTGAGGAACCACACGCTCCTCCAACTGCTCGGCGCTGGAAACTGCCCAAAGGGCACGCATGCGTCGGGGAGGGGCAGGAGGTCACCCACAACCCGTGGTCACCGAACTCCTTCCCGGGTGCGAGAAGGCTTCTCGGAGCGACGGCCCAGGAGAGGGCTCGCTGAGCACCGGAGCCGCAAACCTGAGGACACAAGGGTGAGGACGACGACAGCAGACGACGACAGCAGACACCGAAGCAAAGCGTTTCACTCGAAGAAAAGTCTAATCCAAAAAAAAAAAAAAAAAGGATCTGCACGTGTCCGCGCACTACCCGTCTCCCAAAGGGTGGGACGCTCTCAAGTGTTAAGCAATGAAAACGAATGTTTTAGGTAAAAAGATGTTCTCACTCCGTCATGTTATAAGTTATTAGACAGAACGTTTAGCCTAAACCCTGTGCCTACCAGGTCCTCACTGGATTCTATCCATTTTGAAAGGTCAGTTTAGGGAGGGGACAACAGCACAGGTAAGAAAGATGTGGTCCCTGCAGAGCAGGGACCAAAACCTGGAACTCTCCTCGAAGGGCAGCCGTCCTGTTGCATCTGGTGCCAGCAAGCGTTCGGGTGTGAAACCCGACCTGAACTAATATGCAGTCATGTAAGTTTTCTGTTTACCGCAGTTCTTCAGTATTTTTTTCATATCAAAAATATTGATATGTTTTGCTGCAAAAACCTTAATGAGTTTCGTAGGCCCTGCTCTGGGTGTTACATAATAAATAATGCAGGTGCCATATTACTTTTCTAAAACTTAAAAAAACACCCAGAACTGCTGAATGCATCCGGCACATGCTTTGCAGAGAACGATTATGGGCACACACCAGCATCTTTTGTGGCCTGTCCACTTCCCGTCTCTAGTTTAGATTGTTTTCATATTATACTCTTAGTTCTTTTGGCGAGAAACATTATCAAGAATCAAAACTTTTCAAGCAGCCCATATGCAGTCTTCATGAATCACTCATTTTATCAGCACCCAGATAAAGTGCTGAAAACGTTGTTTCAGAGAAACAGTCTTTTTCTTCTCTTCTGAAGAAGGGAGTTGAGTTAAAAATGAGGGAGGTCTTCACCTGTTCGGTGGAATAGATATCAAACGATTAGAAGCTTATTGAAACGAATCTCTCAAGCGCATAGATTTGTTTCTACACACCGACATTTACCCTTTTTTCTGGTTTTATTGAGAAGTGGTTGACATCACTGTGCGAGGTCAAGGCGTACGTACCTCCCGGCGGTTTGGTTGACACACACTGTGAAATGGCTGCCGCCGTAGTCTCGGCCTAACGCCTGCCTTTTCACGTGGTCGCCGTGTTGCGCCTTCATCCCTAGTGCTTCCTGATTGTGAAACTGGGGGCTGGTGCATTTTGACCGTCTTCCTCCAGGTCCCCCTCTTCTTCTCAGCATAGTGCCCTCAAGGGTCATTCGTGTTGTGG
>PVKM010013687.1:0-29079 GCA_004027735.1 Carollia perspicillata | reverse complement strand
AAGCCAATCCTTAGTTTCTTTCCAAAAGATTTTAAACGTTCAAGTAGGGCAGGTTTTGGCCAGCGATTAAGCCTTGTGCCACTACCCGGTTCGGCCGGGGCCAGGCTGGAGGGCGCCCAAGAGTCCAACACTTCTCGCCGGGCAGAGGGGGGAGGAGGAGGAACAGGAAGAGCCAGAGTTGGATCAGCGAGAGGAGCAGGAAGAGAAGCAGAGGGAGGAGCAGGGGAGGAGCGTTGACAGAGCTCGGGGAGAAAGCGGTTACTAGTTGGACGTGCGCGAGCTGGTAACGATGCTGCAGAGGTTGCTGTTTGGAAGGGCGCGTTGCGTGATCCTCGGGTCCGCTGAGGCCGCGCTGTGGGGTGAGCTCGGTGGTCCCTGGGGAGAGGAAGGGTCCTGACTTCGGGCCCCAGGGAAGGGATGGGATGGGTTGGGGCGCTCGCTTCTTTAGGCTTCCAGTTAAAAGTCAAACCCATTCCTCTTGGCTCCTGGGGATATAGCGCCCTTCAGTTCTTGTTCCTGCGGTTGCCGGGTTATTGGAATCTGAGGATGCTCTGGGGGACACCGGGAGCGGAGTAAATATTGCTCCGGGAAGCTCGCGTGGGAAGGCATTTATAAAAGCATTGGTGTTTGACTGAGCAATGAAGGTGAATATTCGACTCTGGGCAGCCAACCACATGGCCAGCTCCTGCCCAGGAGAGACGTAATGTCGAGCCCAGCCCCGCGAGTTCCATTTGTGACCCACTAGGAAGCAACGTTTATAGCTTGATGAAACATTCATCCAGGATTATAGCGTGTTAAAGCTGTAAAAGTAACACTGCTAATTTTACAGACGGCTGAAGGGAAGGCGGAGCAAAGGTAGTCAGTGGAGACAGTAGGTCTAGAACTCAGAGCAAGCTTCCAGTCCTTTCTCTTTACTTTCATGCTGCCTCTCGTTCAGCAACAACTGTTATTTGTGGATTCAAGGCCGGGGGACTGGCGTAACACTGTCTCGTTCCCTCCCCTCCCTCGTGTTCATTTTAACTGTCCGTACATCCTCTGTGGTGTGTTGTGCTTTTTTTCTGTGCAGATTCTTTGTTGTTTGTTTTTACTTTTGTTCAACAACCATTTATTGAGCGTCTCACCAGCCAGGCCTCCTGCTGGAGATACAGCCTCTGCAGTTCGCTTTTCCGTTTTGGGGGGAGATAGACACAAATAAACAGTCACCACACACAGCCCCGTCTAGTGAGACTGCAATGGAAAGAAGAACTGACTCTGCCTGAGTTGGAGAAAGTTAGGGAAAAGGTGCCTTTTCATTTTACTATATGAAAATAAACAATTGAATACTGTAAGTTTCCTTTATACACCATCCTACTCTCCTCCCCAGATATAGTTTGTTACCAATTCTTCTAAACATTTTTCTATAAGTATACATAAATAAATGTACACATAAAATACTACATATATTATATATAATAAAATCTGTTATAGGTCACATTTCATATATATTATTTATATTACATTATGATCTACAATGCATTTTTTTCTGTAATTTTTTCTCACTTAGGTATTGAGAAGCTTTCCATGACAACACATGTAACTCTTAACCACTGCATATATCCGTAGTGTGGATTACCACAGTGTATTTATTCAGTCCTCTGTTGATGAACATTTTGGTTTCCAATTTTTGCTATTATAAAAAGATCTTCAATAATTATCATCACACCTGCCTCTTTGTGTATATGTACAAGTATTTTAGTAGACTAGATACCCAGAAGTGGGGCTGTTGGATCAAAGTGGTGGTAACAAGTGGCGTTTAACTGGGCCTTAAAGAAGGGAACAAGTGTACCAAGCAGAGACGAATGAGAACGCTATTCCCTTCAGAAGAAACAGTGTGCATAAGTCATAAAGAAAAAGTGAAAATATGAACTGTGTCAATGATTTAAACCTCACAGCAACTCTAAAAGATTGTTCCCATTTTACAAATAATAAACTAAGTCCCAGAGAGTGTAAGTACCCTATTTTTCGGACTATAAGATGCATCCACCTTCCAATTTGGGGAGAAAATGCAGGGGGGAAACTTACAGTCCGAATGTAGCTTACCTGGCTCCCTGTGGATGGGGCAGTGGAGTGGAGTCACAGGTTTTTAAATAATTTACCACATTTTTTGCTTCAAAATTTTATTTTCCTACTCTACAACCTAGGTGCATCTTATGGTCAGGTGCATTTTTATAGTCCTAAAAATGTGGTAATCTGTCCAGGGTTACAGAGCTAAGTGGGTAAGCCAGGAATTAAAGCTGGTTTATTGGACTGTAAAATCCCTGCTCTTACTACTATAAAATGTAGGTAGGGCACATGTGTTTTTTTTTCTGTGCTACAACCCATGTTTGTTTAATATGTTTGGTATATTTCAAGGTAATTAATTATGTCTAGTAAATATTGATATCTGGGTAATAATAAGTATTGATGTAAAGGTGTTTTACTATTTACCACTTTCTTGGCAAAAAATGTTTTAAAATTACAGATTTATAGAAATTGTACTTGGATGGCATCTTGGAAATAGTATAAGATTTATTTTAAACATCAGGAACTTAGGCTCAAGAAAAACAAACTTCAGAGATTGAGAATCATCAGCTCAAACAGCTAGACAAGTGCCATAAGACCGACCACATGCGCACTACAGTCCCCTCTTTGCTCAAGCACTGTGCTTCACAGAAGGCTTCTATGCTCATCTGTTCCTTACGTAAATGAAAGGAGAAAATACTGAGTTTTTCTCTGTTTTTAAAGCTAGGATTTCTTGGCCTATGAACTTTCAAAGTCATTCCATGAGGTACTGATTTCACCCCATAGCCAATAAGTCTGCAAGTAAAACCTACAGTACCAGATACATGTAGGAAGGTCAGGTACTCTCCTGTCCCTCACAACCACTTAAATTCAAAGGTGACTGAAGTTGGAAGAACAAGAACAATGAGTTAAGAGAACAAAGGTGGTATTAGCAGTCTCTCCTATGAGGATCCGATCATCAGATCAATACACTCACCCCTACGATACATGTAGGAAGGTCAGGTACTCTCCTGTCCCTCACAACCACTTAAATTCAAAGGTGACTGAAGTTGGAAGAACAAGAACAATGAGTTAAGAGAACAAAGGTGGTATTAGCAGTCTCTCCTATGAGGATCCGATCATCAGATCAATACACTCACCCCAGCTTTGTCTCCATTGACCTATGGCTATTTCATAGTGGACATCAGGGTGAAGATACTGGTGATTAGAACAGGTTTGATGCCTCAGAGGTAGGGTCTTATTTTCCCACTATTTATTTATTTATTTAAAGATTTTATGTATTGTATTTTTAGAGAAGGGAAAGAAGGTAGAAAGAGAGGGAGAGAAACATCACTGTGTGGTTGCCTCTCATGTGCCCCCCTACTGGGGACCTGGCCAGCAACCCAAGCATGCACCTTGACTGGGAATCGAACTGGCAACCCTTTGGTTCACAAGCCGGTATTCAGTCCACTGAGCCATACTAGCCAGGACCATTATCTGCTTTTTTAAAATATACATAATGGTGACAATTCCCTTATTTTTAAAAATTTTATTCAGTTTATTTAAAATAAAACAAAGTTCACCTGTTTTTCCTCCCCTCCTCCTACCCCCAGTAGTTGAAGCCCCACCCACATCTAGCAAACACCAATCTGTTCTTCATATCTATGAGTTTTTTACATACATTTTTAAAGATTTCACATGTGAGACATCATATAATATTTGTTTTTTCTCTTTCTGACTTATTTCACTTAGCATAATGCCCTGGAGGTCTATCCATGTTGTCACAAATGGCAAAATTTTATTCCTTTTTTATGACTGGGTAATATTCCATTGTATGCATGTACCATAATTTCTTTATTCATTTATATATTGATGGACACTTCTTGGCTATTGTAAGTAATGCTGCAATGAAATGCAGGTGAATATATCTTTGAATTAGTGTCCTTGTTTTCTTTGGATAAATACCCAGAGTGGAAGTGCTGACTACAGTAGATGAAACAGTCTCTCTTCAAGCTGGAAGGAGTGGCTTTGTCATTCAACCTTGTCATTCAACACTGCCTTAGCTCTTGGTTGTCTCTCAAACCTTTGTGCTTGCCTAAGCTGCCTACTATGTCTTTAATAGCGTAGTTGAGGATATGCCGAGATCTGTCAGTGTCCCAAAGGGGTGGATCTCAGGCTGAGTACCAGACCATCAGCTTTTAGAATATACAAATGTATACACTCCTGTGAGACTGAAACTGTAACCCCCCACTGGCCACCAGAGCCATTCAGTCTGGAGGTGTACCCTTGGTAGCAGTCACCGAAATCAGGACTTAACATACTTTTGGTGTAGCTGGAGGGTTAGGGTAATTGAGGCAGAGGAGGAATGAGGAAGATTGTCAAGGTTGATAAATTGTGCTGGTAAGGTGGGTTGAAAGGCTTGGACTGTATCCTGTACTAACGTGTTTGGACTCTAATATAATGTGGGCTGTCCTGTAATGTAGGCTGTAGGGAGAACCCAGATATGGTTAGATTTACTGGTGTAGAAGTAGCAAAATGAGAATCTATTGAAAGATTAGGCTGAAAAAGGTAAAAATCAGGTACAGTGTGTATTATTCTTGAAATCCTCAAGAGAACTACACATGATCTTTGAGTAAATCCCAAATATCCAGTTTTTCTTCAGTATAGGAAGAAATCACTGTTTCTTTGGTTAAGCACCAGATAAAGTGGTTGATTTACAATTAGAGGCCTTGTACCAAAAAAAAAAAAAAAAAAACACACTATAGCTTTAAAGAAAGAATTAGTTTGGAGTAGAGGCTCATACCAGGACAGGCCTGGAGGAGCTGAGACTGGTCAAGGACACATGCCTGCTTCAGGCTCTGGCTCAGTGTGGAAGGTGAGGAAACCTTCCCTGCTGATTACATGTCCTGTTCTTCCCAGCACCCCCGGGAAGAACAGTGTAGCTGAATTAGAGAAAGTTAAATGTCAGTTTTAACAAGAAAAGTACAACGATCTTTTTAGTTACACAGGCTACATTCCGTGATTATGTTTCCCAGCGGCTAAATGCCACAATCTTGAGTTTAACGTAATTTATTAAATTACCATACTTTTCTAGTTCCTGACAGTGAGGAATAGTTACCAAGTGTGAATTCAACCTGCTGGCCCTTTATATCCTGGGAATCCACAAAACAGCTAGTCGAAAGAGTTTGATTCCAGGTGTTTTAAGATCTAATCTTGACAAAAAGTGAACCAACTTTTTAAAATCTGAAGAGGATGAGAAAGCCTGTATTTTTTTAAATTTACTTATTATGGTAAAGTATAACATAAAAATGATCACTTTGATCCTTTCTGAGTGTACAATTCAATAGTATTATTTATGTTCACAATGTCATGCGATCATCAACACTATGTCTAAAAATGTTCGTCATCCCCAACAGAAACTCTGTACCTATTAAGCAGGAACTCCCTATCCTCCCTCCAGTGCTCTGGTAACCTCTAACCTATTTTCTCTTTCTATGAATTTAACCTGCTCTAGGTTTGTCATGTATGTCATTCCACAAATGTGTCATATTTGTCATTCCACTTATAAGTGGAATCACAAAATATTATCCCTTTTGTGTCTGGCTTATTTCACTCAGCATGTTTTCAATGTTGTAGTTTCATCTCGTGGTGTCAGAACTTTATTCCTTTTTGTGGCTAAATAATATCCCATTGTAGGCACATGGCATATTCTTAAATCCATTCATCTATTGATGAACACTTGGGTTGTATCCACCTTTTGGCTATTGTAAATAATGCTGCTATGAACACTGGTATATAAATATCTATCTAAACCCATTTTCAATTCTTTGGGGTACATACAGTGCTACATAACAAGCTATGTTTGGGTCAATTACGACCTGCATATAAACGTGTATGATAGTCCCATGAGATTAGAATGGAGCTGAAAAATTCCTGTCTCCTAGTGATGGTTCAGCGCCTGACTTCAAAGGAATTGCCAAGGATAAGAAGGTTGCAAAACTCAGCAAGGCTGTGGTTGAGATGGCAAACGACTTTAACTTGGGTGTAGATGAAGATGACACTGAGGAATGGATTGATGAGTTGTCGGAACTAGCACACGAATGCATAGCTGAAGAGGCAAGAGAAAAGGAAACTGCAGGAGAAGAAGAACCACCCCCAAAAATTCACAGTGAAGGGTTTAGCAGAAGCTTTGCAGACCTCACCAAGCTCCTTAAAAAGTTTGAAAACCTGGACACCAACACCAAAATGTTTTCATTAACAGAGAAGAATGGTCATGGTGCATTATCTGCTTTAAAAGAAAATCTACAATGAGAGAAGTACACCAAGCAAACCACCATGGGCATATTTCTGAAAAAGTGATGCCTCAAGAAAAGCCTCAGGCGGGTCTTTCGGGACGAGTTCCAGAAGAAGGCATTGTTATCACAGGAGATGACAGTTCCCTGTGTGTTACTGTCCCTGAAGACCTTTCAGCAGGACAAGATGAGAAGGTAGAAGACAATGATATTGATGATCCTGACCCTATGTAGGTCCAGGCTAATGTGTATTCATGCCTTAGTTTTTAACAACAGAAATTTTAAAAAGTAAAAAAAAAAAAAAAGTGAAAAAATAAGTAAATATTTTTTAAATAGATAAACCTTATACAATAAGGACATGAAAATATTTTTGTACAGCTGTACAATGTGCTTGTTTTAAGCTAAGTGTTATTACAGAAAAAGTCAAAAAGTTTTAAAAAATCAAAAAGTTTATAAAGTAAAAAGGTTACATAGAGCAACCTAAGGTTAATTAATTATGGGAGGAAAAATAGATAATAAATTCAGTGTAGCCTAAGTGTGCAGTCTTTATGAAGTCTACAGTAGTGCACAGTAACGACCTAGGCCTTCACATTCACCACTCACTCACTGACCCAGAGCAACTTCCAGTCCTGGAAGCTCCATTCATGGTAAGTGCCCTACGGGTGTACCGTGCTTGATCTTTTATACCATAACTTTATAGTACCATTTCTATGTTTAGATACTCAAGTATTCACCATCGTGTCACGCTTGTCAGTAGCATTCAGTACAGTAACTTGCAGCACAGGTCTGTAGCCTAGGAACCATAGTCTGCACCTGGAGCCTAGGTGCATAGTAGGCGCTACCATCTAGGTTTGTGTTAAGTGCAGTCTGTCATGTTCACACAAAGATGAAATCACCTAATGATGCATTTCCTAGAACATATCCCACTATTAAGTGACACATAACCATGTAATTTCCCCATAAATTTAAAATATCACTGTTATCAGATACCAAATTACCATAGATGGTACATTGTGGGTCTGTTTCTGGACTTAGACCTTTGTATCTAAGGACTTAAACTCTTTATGTCAGTTTTACACTACTTAACACAGGCTCATGTTATATTTAATATTTCAAACATTTGAACCATTATTTACCTTATAGTGGTCATTTTGTTGTGAAATATGAACACTAACTTTGCTTTTAATTAAAATTTGTGTTTCTTTTCACTTTTTAAAATATAATTTTGGACCTATGGAAAGTTGCAAAAGTAAAACAGTTTCCTTTATTTTTACCCAACTTCTTCTATAAACATCTTACCTGGTATAATTATTGAAACCAGGAAATTAATTTTGACATAATACCATTAACCAACCCAGAGACCTAATTTAACTTCCACCAGTCTTATGCCCTGGCTGGTGTGGCTCAGCAGATTGAGCACTGGCCTGCAAACAAAAGGTCACCAGTTGGATTCCAGTTAAGGCACATGCCTGGGCTGCAGTTCAGGTCCCTGGTTGTGGGCCCATGAGAGGCAACCAATCAACGTTTCTCTCCCCCTCTTTCTCCCTCCCTCCCCTTCTCTCTAAAAAATACATAAAATCTAAAAAAAAAAACCACTAGCTTTCTCACTGATGCCTCTTATAGTCCCAGACCCAATCCAAGACCCTACATTTGTATGAAGTTGTTACGGCTCCTTTGCTTTAATCTGTGACAGTTCCACAGTCTCTGTCTTTCATGACTGACACAGTTTTTTACTGTATTTACCTTTAGCCTTTATTTATAAAGCATAAGTATCTGAACGGTTAAAATTCCATTGTATATACTTTATTTTTTTAGGGTTTTATTTATTTATTTTTAGAGATGGGAAGGGAGAGAAACATCACTGTGTGCTTGCCTCTGACATGCCCCCTACTGGGGACCTGGCTGGCAACCCAGGCATGTGCTCTAGACTGGGAATCCAACTGGCAACCTTTTGGTTCATAGGCCGGCACTCAACCCCCTCAGCCACACCTGCCAGGGCATGACACTTTTAAGAGTACTGGTTATTTTATGGGTTGGTTTGAGATTTTCTTCTGATTAGATTCAGGCTATATGCATTTTTGGCAAGAAGTGGTGTGCTATCCTCAGTGCATCATATCAGGGTACATATGGTCAACATACCTTATTACTAGTGACCTTTGAATAACTGGTTAGTGGTATCTTTAAGGTGTCTCCTTTTGTATAATTAGTAAGTATCTCTTGAGGGATACTATCCTGTTTCTCAACATACTTTCCTCTACTAACTGTAGTATCAATGGTTCTTGCTGCAACAATTATTACCGGGGTGTTTACCTAATGATGATGGTATTTCCATCATTCCTTCTACATTTATCAGTTGAAACAATCCCTTTCCCCCACTTACTTATTCAATTATATCTTTAGTATTGACCTGTGGATTTATTTTATTTTATGGTTATTTACTCATTACCATATTATGTTAGCAATTATTTAACAGAAACAATACCGTTAAGTACTTACAAGTGCTTTCAAATGTAAGGTCCTCATATCATATGGCTTATTATCTTTGCTTGTAAGGGGAAATTAAATTAAAATTTTCTTAATATTGTAACTTTAGATCATGGTAAGATTTACGTATTTGCACAATTCGCTCAACGAATGCTTTATGTGTATTTACAAATTCACTCCAATGAAGGGGCTTGGAGAGAGTAGAATACAGAGCTGGCACAAAGCCAGCCACTAAGCAAGCGGGGCAGGAGGGCAGGGCTGCATCCTCCCACTCAGTCCGACTGTGCAAAATATATACATCAACTACAGTTTAGGAAAGTTGAAAGATCAAGTACAGTTAGCTGACTAGAACTGAGGGAAACTTCCTTCAACCTTCCCTCTGCAGATAGTAATAGTGATACCATTTTGAAGGTGCCTATATTATTTATTCTTTCCAGGTTTGAACTCAAAAGGAAACCGCCACAATTTTTGTACTGCTGGTTTTAAAGATATCACTTATAAGGAACTTAAAAACCTCTGGAATTCCAAAAAAATTATGTTAATTGATGTTAGAGAGGCATGGGAAATTCTCGAGTATGGAAAAATCCCCGGGTCTATTAATATACCATGTAAGTTGTATTTCTCTTAAACTGATTCGTTACAAAAAATTATATATATTCAGCCAATTTACTGTAGATAAAATTTAATTGAGAGTCTTTACATTTTTTTCCCAGTGGGTGAGGTAGCTGAAGCTCTACAGATGAACCCAGAAGACTTCAAAGAGAAGTATAATGAAGTGAAGCCATCCAAATCTGATAATCTAGTGTTTTCTTGTTTAGCTGGAGTGAGAAGCAAGAAGGCTCTGGATACAGCAGTATCTCTGGGCTTTAACAGGTACATTGATGAAGCATAAAAATGGATCATTGCATGGTTTCATATGTACTACATTTTTGCTGGAATACTGAAGAACTTAGAATTACTCTTAGTAATGGCAGTATAGCGAGAGTAAGAGCCTCTATCTTTTCATACTACTCAAAAGTAACACAATCTTTTAAATAGGCTAAATAGTAGCCTATTTAAATATTAGCCTAACAATCTTTAAATCTCTAAATAGGATGGTGAGTAGCCACTACATCTCTAAATGTCTAAAGTTCATAAAGTTTCTATCAACCTTGTGTTATAAAGCAGGAGAAAGTGTTTACAGCACTGTTTGATGTATGTTTTCAGTGCCAAACACTATGCTGGAGGATGGAAGGAATGGGCATCCTACGAATATTCAGAGAAGAAACAAGGAAACTGAATTTTGGAACCCAGGCTCGCTTTTTCCTTGTGGATGTGCAGCCAGGCACACTGGAATGAGCAAGAGAATAAAAATCTAGTCCTGGCACCACTGGCTAATGGGAAGAGGATTTTGTGCTAGTCAATTATTTGTCAAATCTTTTTCCCAACTGTAAATTGAGAATATCACTTCCCCTGCCTACTTGCAAAGGCTATTGAAGGTCAAGACACCATAAGTGACTTGCAATAGTTATGTAAGGGTTGGGATTCCAGGAATTAATTTTTAAACAGTTTAGTATAGTTCAATAGTATTCCAAAAGACCAGGTTACTTGTATTTCCTAATCATGTATGACCATTTGTGTTAATGTATCTTCTATCCACTAGAGGCTATGAGTTAGACCAGATTAATAAACAGATTTGACATTAAAACACCGAGAATCTAGGATCCTTCTAAGTAGACGAAATAATCATGAAAAGACATTAACAGCATCCAAAGATTAATGGCAGTGTTGTGAGCAGCATGGTAGTGGTATAACTTTCAATTTAAAAATTATGATCTGGCCCTGGCTGATGTAGCTATGTGGATTGAGTGCAGGCCTCAGCCACAGCTGAGGGTTAAAAAATGAAAAAACTGAAATACATATATTAACATGGATGACTCTCACAGTATTGAGAAAAAAAGCAAATTCAGAAACATATACAGTACAAAAGTTTGAAAACAAGCAAAATGCCACTTATTATTTATGTGTACATGCATATGCATAACAAATTAGGAGAATAATAAATACAAAATTCATAACAGCTTCCTTTGGAGAGAGAACATAAGCTTTACCAATATTGTTAACATATCCTCAACTTAGAGATATACCAGTTTGTACAATTATACCTTTAGATTCCTGGTACTTTTTTAAGGAAAAAAACTATGATAAATAATGTATCCTCTTTGGGTATCCTATACCCAAATATAATTGTACTTGTACCTTTTTTAAAAACTAAGGGCTAATAAATTAATTAGAATAATTTATTTACTATATTAAACTGGTAAAAAAATTTAGTTTTTCCGAAATAAAAATTTAACAATTATGTATCTGAAATTGCACTGACTTTTACAGTAAAACTCAAGCGTAAAAACCACTACTATCTGTGGTATCAGATAACTCAAAACATAAAAATATAGCATATTATTTATTTAAGTGGCCGTTTTGTTTTAATGATGGGAGAATATTACTTTTGATTACCTTTGCATTGTCAAAGTTTTAGAAATGTGACACAGAAAAAGTGTCAACAGTGGACAACCTCAAGAGTTCTGCATTAACTGAAGTGTCTCAGGTTTCCTTCATTTACATTTCTTTCTTACTGGCCTCATGATCTTAGTGAGGTCTCTTGGATTCTGTGATAATGCAGCTTTTTGCTATTTAGTATGTGTATACCATAGAAATACTGGATGGAGGTAGGATCAACAGCTAATTGGTGAGAAATTTGTATTATTAAGGACAAGTGGAAAATTAAATGCTCCTTCTACCATCCAGTAACAATTACTTTTCAGTGTCTAAAAGGGCAGCAGTTTATTAGTGAAAAAAATGTGATTTTGTTACTACCTCTTTTCTGTGCTTCAACATTCTCCAGGAGCAAAATAAGGAGGGAGGGGGAAAGAGGGAAACTTTAATAAAGAATGGTAACACAGAATCTGGTTGAAGTGTATCCAGATGGGGAAAATAGTTTCCTGTGTGAATCCACACAATATGGTACTTGGTTATAGGCACACGGTATTTTGGGTTGCTGTTTGCATTCATTTAACATTAATGGGTAAAGAAGGCAGGTGAAACTTGCAGCTGAACATCTGGGGGCAGGAATGACAATGAGATCCCTTACTGAAAACAGAAGATAAAGAGAAACGGAATACTGCCCCCAATGATACCTAGCCCCCTGGCCTCACTTGGCTCCAAGAACTGACAGCCCCCTCAGTTCATACCCCACTCAGACAGAAAGCTAGAAGCTTCCTCTCTAGAAAAAATGGACCCATCCCAAAGAAAAAGCTTCAGAATATGTTGAATTTTAAAATTCTCCAAAAGGATTTAAAAGAATTTTAGAAGTAAGATGAAGATAGAATCTATGAATTTTAGAAGACTTAAAAGATTTATCAGTGAATTACAATGTGTCGTCCTCATTTAGATCCTGACTAGAATTACTTAACAATATTTCATACTATTTAAGAATTAGCAGAAAATTTTAACACCGAGTATTTAATATTACAAAATTATTATGACTAATTCTTGTTTAGGTACAATAATACTTTTATAGTTTTCTCTTACAGAGCAATTATCTTTGAGGAATAAATACTGAAATAAGTATGGATGAAATGATATCTTGGATTTGCTTCAAAATAATATGCATGTTGGGGGAAGTGGGTGAGAATTTAGAAGAAATAAAATTGGCCATCAATGATAATTGTTGGAGCTGGGTAATCGGTATGTATAGGTTCATTACACTATTTTATCTATTCTATATATATGTTGATTTAAAACTTTTCTGTAAGATGTTGGAAACAAAACTCTAAGTCATATGTATTAATTTCCAAAGTAAAAGTTTTAAAACAATATAGGTAAATTTAAATGAAAAATTATGGTTAAGTTAATGATTATGATATATAATCACTCTGCTCTTTCGACCCAAGCCCAATCTTACTTCCTTCAGACCTGAGGAAAGTTTTTTTCTCATTTCTTATCCTGACCCTGAGCCTAGGAGACCTATATTTGTCATTCGTACTGACTTTATACATAATCTCCTTCCCCAGTTTCTCTGCTACTTTCCCCAAGGAAGCAGACCTCTAAGTCTGCTTTTAAATCATTTGAAATTACCCACTTGACAAACTATAGAAGGCTTTAATACTTGCCTAAAGGAAGGACTCTCAGAAAAAAACATAAGGCAGATTTAATAAGATAAACAAGACACTAGTCAACATGGCTGGAGAACGTACTTTTATTCTTGCAATTTTATACTAGGAAATCAACATTTAATTTTATAATTCATTGTTCACAATTGACTTAAAAAGTTTTTAATCCTTAAATTGTACATCAATATCCTATGACTCCAAATTTATCACTCTCCTTCAAGTCTGAAGAAAATGATTAATTTATTAAGTTCCACAGACAGCACAGTCCCACTGACATAACATTTAGTCTTAAGTCCTACGCTCATGAGAATTAAGAGTAGCCAGTATCAAACTGGCCTGAAACCTGATTGTGTTCCTGGCTCAGGATACCTGTAATAAATTTGTAAATCCACACTAAGACACAAAAATAAACTAGTGTGTGTATGTCATATAAAAAACTTTTCACAGTAGAGTAAAAATTAACATTAAAATGTTACCAAATTTCAACCATACTATGTTTTATCCAATTAGCTTTCTAAATGCCTGATTTAACTGTGAATCAAATGCAAATGACTTCATGTAAGATTTAAAAAAAATTTGCCCAGCATTTCAAAATGGTTACAGAATTAATAACTTTTTAAATGTCAAAGTATGCTATACATATTGCACTTTTCTGCTAGGCTGGGCTAGTATCTTCAATGGCAAGATACTAAAACTACTGAATAAAATACACTTTAAAATCAATAGGTACTTGATTAATTTCCCTGAAATTATCAACATCATTACCAAAATCTTCCAGGATTTTGTAAGATTTGATTCCTTAAATACAGCTTTAAAGTTTAACTTAAGGAAGGGGAAAAAACCCTCATATATTTCACTTTTTATGTCCTTTTTCTGGTCCTTCAATGACCAAAGATAATTTTAAACAAATTATGCTTCATGTTTCCTGGCTTAATAAAAAGCTACAATTTCTATTATCCAAATTAAGAAAAATGATACTAATCAAAAACTATTAATTTTGAAATGTCTATAGGTCCCCTTAGAACCTTTGCAAACTTTTATAATCAAGATACTTTAATTATGTACTAGAATCAAATTAGGTAAGGAAAAACTTATTTTGCAAAAATAAAATCACTTCCCAATATGCTTGACAGAAACAAGCTATTCGTTTTCATTTGTGTTCCATTGAAGACATTACTGAAATCTGTCCAATGGTTTATTTCCAACTGGTCCACTACGGAATTCTTCGGAATGTTTTAAGATTGGCTGTAGCTAGAATTCTGACTTCCATTTGGACCCTGCTCTCCTTCACTGTGTAAGTGGGGAAGAAAGAGATTTTATACCAATTAAAAGATTCATTTTCAATACCCTGGTAAGCCTACTAATTTTTAAAGTTAGTTATTCTGTGGTACAAATTTACAAAACAAAGACACTCACAATTTTAAGACACCGATATGGAAAAATTAAAATCCAGAAGACTAATATTTGGTTTTATATTTTTATTCTTATGTAACTTAGTATCCTCATACATAACAAGCTTTTTAAAAGTTAGTATCCATATACACTTAAAAAATTTAAATTAGGGTATGGGATTTCATTGTCATTACAGGTATCACTCAACATATAGATTAGAGCTTCTGAACAAATTTCCTATAAAATTAAATTTTACATATAAAATCTCATTCCTATTAACCAGTTATGAAAATCAAGTGTTCTTCCAAAAAATTTATTGTTCGAAGGCATACTAAAATCTTATGTAAATATAGCAAACCTTTATAAATCAGAAATATGGTAATTTCCTGGAAAATGCTGACTATTTAAAATAAAAATAACTAAAACTGAAAATACCAGTAACTGTGGCAATAGGATTATTGCCTTATCTTGTCCATCATCATCTCGAAGCTTCAGGCCCTGCCACTAGTGGAGAATCACTCAGGGAATTTCTGCAAAAAATGCATCCAAAGGTAGCTGTTTGAATGACTGCTTTAAAACAGCTCCTTGTATAAGTATTTATTTTTTCTAACAGTGACATTAACGTATCAGATCTACAAATCTACCTCAATGTTTTATAACTTAAGTATAAGTTAATTAAGATAGGCAATATTTCTTTATTTTCCTTTTGACGTTGTTTCCCCAAATGATGCAATGCACAGTGGAAGCCAACAACCACTGAACTACATGAGCAGATCCTACCAAAACAACAAAAACTCCCTTAGCACAAGTGATTCATATTTAGCAAAATTATATTACTGGGTGCCACGGGCCATATTGGGTCACTCAAAAGGCAAAATTCTTTATCCTTACAATATGAAATTAATAATCTAAGTTTTTGAAAACTGCTACTGGAATTTATAAAACAGGATAATAGCCAATAATGGACGAGGGGTGGAAAATGGCACAGAGTCCAAATGACAGGAACACTACAAAATTCTTTATCTCTGAATTCCTAATAAACTGGCCTAATTCTGTCCTGTTTAAATTTATGTATACTATATAGCCATATGTTGAGGGATACCTGTAATAGACCTGCCACTGCATTAGGAAAAGTTACTATACAGATAATCCAATTAATTTTTTTAAATGAGAGACATTCTCAATCTATCAAGTCACAAATTTTAAAAAATTTAAATTTTTCTAAGTATTATGAGGTTCTGGAAGAAATTTTAAGCAAAAAAACCAAAACAATGTAATCTATGAAAAAGTGTGATAATGCATATGAAATACATAATCAATTGGAATAGAAAATTAAAGTCCACAAAGTACCTGTTTGGAGGAGGTTTTGGTTTCGGCATCTTACTAAGAATAGTTGCCATCTCTTTTCTCTCATCAAAATTCTTCCACTGTTCATATAGTTTTAAAATAACCCTGATTATTTCCAAAATCTAGAAGAAAATATGTGAAAAGTTCTCATCAATGGCAATATCAAGCAGCATTTAGTATATAAAGATACACATCACACATTAGGCACCCCTCAGAAAACAGTGAAAAGACAGAGTCTCCGTCCTAAGTATTCAGGATTGACAATCCTGATAAATGTGAAAGCAGTATTTTTACCACAGCTATTCAGGCTTTTCCTTCTAGTGTCTCCTGGGTTAACGTGTATGCCCTGTCCATCCTTACTCATCTCTCTGCTGCTAGTTTCCTTCTATCTGCTGATATCTAAACCAAAGCAAGATAATGAGGTACTAGAAACAGAGGTCTAAATCATGCAGTTCACCACTATACAGTATGCTCTTCTAAAACCAACCATTTCAAACAATTTAATGGGAGGGAAAAGACATTTTAATTCTGTTGACTACTGTAAATAAGTTAAGGAGCTAAAAAAATTGACAGCTACAAATCTGTCATATCCAGTTTCCAAATTAGCCCTTTCTTCCTCATGTGAATAGACCTAACCTTGGACTGATTTTAATGTTATCAACAACATTTCAGCAGAAAAGACAGAAAAAGGGGCAAAAACCACTTTGCCAGGAGACAGACTGTATCTCAGAAGTTTATGGTAGTATTTAGTGATCACTAGGTAGCTTTTAAAATAATCCTGAAAACTAGAGGCTGCTCTTCAACTGATCAAACTAAAAGTTTACCATTTTTTTAACCCAAAAAGAGAAATAGTACCTGAACAGTCAACATCAACTCTTCTTGTCAAACATATTCCTTTTTTTTTTTACCAAAAATCTTTTTAGCCTGGTAGACATCTTAAGATTTTAGGCTCATGATAAGTAAATGTGACATTAACTTTTAAATGTTCAAGTCTATACTCCACTAAGGGAATTTTCAAGAATACCTTCTCCATATCCACAGAAAGCTCAGCAAACCACTGTCTGGCATCTTTCTGCTGTACAACACAGGCTACGTGTAGGCAAGCTGGAAAGAAAAGAAGAGACAAAGGCCCACATTCAATTACAAACATGTGTGGACTCAAACCAACGAAAAAATTTTCACTGAAATTTTTCATGTATATTTCCCAATATTCTTTTTAAAAACTGCATAGGTTCATATAATAGTTACTACTGACTATTCCATCTTATACAAAGAGGAAAAATTACTAGATTATATTAAAGTTTTTGACATCTCCAGCTCCTCACTGTATGCTAGGCACATTGCAATTGCCTTGAGAATCAGGGCACATTAGAGAGGGAATAAAATCCAATGAGGATAACGAAGCAGAGAAGTGATCTTTCAACAGTGATACAAGATAGTGGTTTAAAATGTAAACAGAGCCCTGGCCGGTGTGGCTCAGTTGGTTGGAGCATTGTCCCAGAGACCGAAAGGTCACAGGTTCAATTCCCAGTCAGAGCACATACCCAGGTTGCGGGTTCCATCCCTGGCTGGGGTTGGGGGGGGTGCGCACAGGAGAAGGCAACCAATCAGTGTTTCTCTCTCACATCCATGTTTCTCTCTCTCTCCCTCTCTCTCTCTCTGAAAACAATGAAAAATGTCCTTGAATAAGGATTAAAAAAAAAAAGTAACCAGAAGTCGGTGTAATGGGAAAAACAAAAACCCCAGTCAATCAATACACCGATAAATTTCAACAGTACTATGTCTTGATATTTCAACTGAAAGTAGTGTTAATTTCCTCTGCTTTTTGAAGTTATTAGTATGTCAGCCCTGGCTGGTGTGGCTCATTGCATCAAATGCCAGCCTGCAAACCAAAAGGTTGCCAGTCAAGGCACATGCCTGGGTTGTGGGCCAGGTCTCCAGTAGCGGGGTGCATGAGAGGCAACCACACATTGAAGTTTCCCTCTCTCCCACCCTTTCCCTCTGTCTAAAAGTAAATAAATAAAATCTTTTAAAAAGTTATTAGTATATCAAATTAGGTGAAAATTGGGTACACTAGTACTGTGTTATAATAATAGAGCTTAGAAAAAAATGTAATACACTGTATATAACTATATACAACTCACAGAGATAGTAAAAATATTCAAAGACAACAATCTGCATCATAATTTTGCCCAATATAATGCCTACTGAGCAGCTTGACTATCCTGATCCCATGCCAGCTTGTTAAGTTATGCTCCCTGATGTGGTCACATATATAACTTTGCTAAGGATGACATTCTAGGCAAACAGGGATTCAAATGTGAACTGATGCAGAGGCTGCCCCAAGTCAAACAAAGCTATAAAGTACAGCCTATGTCCAGGAGGGATTTAGAGGCAAAAAGAATGAAATTATAATAATAGGTAACTAAAACACAGTGGAAAACACCATGATAAGGGTTTATGTAGAGTACATTAGAGATAGAAGAGACATCCTAAACCCAGCATGAGATGATAATGGGAGTTTTGCTGAGGTGACACTGTTCCTTAGAAAGGTGAAATCCAAGCCAAGTCTTAAAAAATAAAAAAAAAGATGAGAGTGGCAACAGAGAGTGGTGTGCACATAACTGGTAAAAAGAAGCTACAGACTTTATCCAAAAGTTAACAAAAGCACTTAAAAGTTTTAATTGGGGGCAAATTATGGATCACAGTTTCTCTACCTTGGCACTGCTGACACTGTGGGCTGGGCAACTCTTTGAGACTGGGTAGTATACTATTAGGATACTTAGTTGCATCCCTGTCTTCTACCCACTAGATGCCAGTGGCATCCGTCATTGCTTTGACAACCAAAACCACTGCCAAATATCCCAAGGAACAATTATCTCTGGTTGAGAACCACTAGCCTAGCTCAAGTGTGAAGAATAGACTGGCTCTCTAAGAACAGGGATGCTGGAGGCCTATCGGTTAGGAAGTAGACTATTGTGGCAACCTGAATAGAAACAAGATGATGGCTACAAGATTACTAAAGGTATTGGTTACTAAGAGATAGAGGAACCGAGGGAGATGAAAGAGGCTAACTGCTCTGTTCCCAAATAAAGGAACTAACTACTGCTATGCACCAAGCCAGTATAGACATTAAAAGAAGCACATTTTGGGGCAAAGTAGTATGCTCAGTCCTGTTCATGAGTCTGAGGTGCCAGTGAGATGCCAAGGCAGAAAGACCTGCTCAGGAGCAACATCTTGGTTAAATGAAGAAATTTAAATGTTTCAAAATCTAAGAAATAGAAGCCACAGGCCCCAGTGAGACTACCCAGGAAGAATGAAGACAGGAGTAATGGCAAAGATGTGGCACATGGCCTGATATTCCCTCTTTCCTATCCATGTAGATCCCAGCACTCCTTCCCATTGAACCCAGATGCCACTGCAGAATCCCTCCAAAATAGTGCTTTCATGGAGCCTCCAGTACTACAAAAATATAACTCATGCACCACACCTAATGTAAGGATAAGAAATATTAACATTTAAGGACTAATTGAAAAAAAAGAAAACTGTAAGTTTGGACTGGTAAAGTATCAGGGAGAGGGATCAAGAGGATAGAATCATGGATACCAATAGAAAAAAAGAACAGGAACGAAAAGTAGTAAGTACCCCTCCCCCCAAAGTATTAAGTGCCTAATATATGGCAGAAAATATCTAGTGCTCTGCAAGGTACCTCATTTAATTTTTGTAACATCTCTGTATGGACTTGTTAGTATCCCCCACATTTTAGAATCAAGGAAATAAATTCAGGAAGTTTAGATAACCGCACAATTATAAGGGAAGCAAAGTTTAAACCTAGGATCATCTGATTCCAAAGACTGTGTTCTGACCCATTATAGTACTGCCTTCCACAGATAACAGAATGGTAGCTAACTTCTCCCACCAAAAGGTCAATAAGGACCTCAGAGGCTCCTTTACTCAACCTCTGAGGACTTTTACTAGACTCATGAAGGAAGGGCCCAGTTATTTCGTATAAGTTACAACTTACAATAGCAGGCTTAATTCTGAACTTCTCCTCCTAAACACTGGTTCAAATTATTTTAAACAAATTTTCAAAAACTTACCAAAAAAAGGTAAGTTTTTGGCTAAAACTTACCAAAAAATGGGAATAGGAGTATAATAATCCTGATTTGTGACAGTTGCAGTTCATATTATTGAAAGCTCACATGCAAGGATTAGTCTATTACTTTATGAAACATAAAAACATCAAGTACAACAGGGTGAAATTTCCTTTAGGGTGACCTAAATAGGTTTACGACAATTTCACTAGTAAAGAGAAGCCACACTTACATACCTAAAGCTATCATGAAAGGAGGATACAGTAGGCAAAGGTCCGTTCTGTAGGTATCATTCACTATCCTCCTATAGAAATGTAAATCATATTATTACTGAAAGCAGAGCTACCTCATCTGATTGTACATTTTCCTCCAGAGAGGGACGTATTTCCCATCTTTGTACGTATTATTTCTCTTTTATATTACTGAAGCACAGATATAAAGGTGAAAACATCAAGGGAAAACAATGGATACATGAATGATTCAATAAATAAGCATATTTTAATGGATAAAATTATAGATGAATGTTTTAAAATTTAAAACCTCGTAATATATTTTAAACAGATTTTTTTCTGATTTGTTAAAAATTAGAAAGTTAGGAAACCAGAAATCATACAATGGATTATATGTATGTTGAATACCACCCAAAAGTATTCTGATAATTTTAAAGGTAAGTTGCCTCCTTATGTAGTCTGTTTTTCATAATAATCAACTTGAATGGAAATAGTCATCAAATAGATAATTTAAAAATCTTTATTATTTTAGCATTTGTACCAATATAGTTATTAAAATATCATCAGGTAGATATTTTGTTCAACATCAAATATCTTGGGGCACTACTTTAATTACTTTAAAAATACTAAACTTAATATTTACTTGTCAATCTTCCTAGCTAATAACACGTTATGGTATGAATAACTTCTGTTCTAATTACCATGCAAGGGGAAGCAACATGTCTTCTTGGCCCATGTCCTGCACATACTGGAGCAAAGGTCTATAGGGATGATACACTATCAAGCAACAATCCTAGAAACAGTTAAAAAAAATGTGTATGTATAAAAACAGATTTATTACAACACACAAAGAAACTTATCATTACCCAACTGATTTGTAATTGTGTATTCACATGTATTTCTCTAACTCATGCTCGCTTCCCTCTTATTTTCTTAAGAAAGCAGTATGGCAGCCCTAAACTCTACTATGATAGTGAAGGCAGTGCTCTCTCTGGAATATACCTTGGTAAATCGGTTGGCAGTCAGTCAGCATCCATTCCCTTAGAGACTCAAAGTGTCACATCTGCAACACACTGAAACCTCTTATTAGCCTATAAATCCATAATTCCCAACTGGAGGAGCAGAATTCTGCCAAAGACATTAATCTATCTTTAAATAACACCACACACATACACAAGTTGTGCAAATAATTGACAGTGGTTTAATGCCCTGACTTGTTTGCTTGTAATCCTTTTATTATATTTACTACAGAACAGAAAAATATTTCCATCCTAAGTAAGATATACCAATTATTTTACAGGCTTTCAAGAGGATACACAGGATGATGCTACTAGGTACTATGATTTCACCACCATGTATCACTTGGATGGTTTTAAAATGCACCTCCCTACAAATAAATTCTGACTTCACTAAATTTGAAAATAAGTTTTACTCTATTAATCACAGGGAAGATATATACTTACCATTAGTTCTAAAAGATAGAATTCACATTCTAATATCTGTTTAAAAAGATTATACATGTCAATATGAAACCAAATTAGATGAGTTTATTTAGTCTAACAATAATTTATAGACAGTAATTTGTCACAAATTTTTACTAAAAATTTTTTAAATGAAAATAAATGTAGTAACTTATGACAGAATTAACATATACAATAAAAATTACTTTTTATTACTACATTGATTGAAATTGTGATTATAAAGCATTTTAATCCTTAAAACAAACCAGCCTCATATAAGCATTCTTATTTTTATTTAAAATATCCTGTATAAACTTCAGATATGCCAATATACTTTCTATTCAACAAATGCAAAAATGCAATTATCTTAAATGTTATTCTTATTATAAATTAGTAAAAGGAAAGAATACTAAAAAATGAAACCAAAACATACAAGTTAAATGGAATGAAGAAATCCCTTGCAAGGTGGAGAGAACATGCTTATTAAAATGTCAACAGAGCTCTGGATGGTGTGGCTCAGTGGACTGAGTGCCAGTCTGAGAATCAAAGGGTTGCTGGTTCAATTCCCAGTCAAGGCACAGGCCTGGTTTGCAGGCCAGGTCCCCAGTTGGGGGCGCACAAGAGAAACACACTAATGTTTCTCTCTTTCCCTTTCTCCTTCCCTTCTCCTCTCTCAAAAAAAAAAAAAAACCTTAAAAAAAATAAAATGTCACTAGAGATGCATCTTCTAAAACAATATAAAATTTCAAATATGGTTTTCATACTATTCCGTTATAGCAGCTTCAGCTGCACATCAGTATCACCTGGGAGCTTTTATAAAATACCAGACCCCAGGCCTCAAGCCTGAAAATTCTCATTTAGTTGGTCTGTAAAGGCCCTGACATAGTATCATTAAGTTTCCAAAGTGATTTAATGAACACCCAAGGTCATATAACCACTGCTATGAGGTATCTTTAAAAATAGTAGAAGCAATTACCTGTGATTTTTTTAAAGTCTATATTGTAGTATTCAAAACTGCCATTTCTAGACTATTCAGTTTAATATAAAACAGAGCTAATCTATATGCAAGCTTTGACAAATAGTTTTACTTTATACAATATACTTACATGGTTCATCCTATAAGGAAATTCCTTTGGAAAGGCATATGAAAATCTAGTTTTTACTGCAGAAAACAAAAAACAACTTAAACTGAGAAAATGAGAAAGTGAATTAACCCCAAATTTCTTTAATACTGTGTAGAATACTAGAGGTAGTGCTAAACCATTTTTAGTAGGGCGCCTGGAGATGCTTAGAAATCCAGATTATTTTGTTTCCAGGTGAGGAGAAAGAATGAGCAACAGGAAGCCCCAGACCCCCACCTATATACAATACAGAGCCTTAATTGCGTGTTTAATATATTAAGGTTCTGCAACTTAAAAAATAGAAGAATTTGAAAAAAAGTCACTGGGTTTTATCATCTCTACCATCTTCCCCGCTCTAGAACAGTCTCTTCTTTAGCGCCATTTCTATACATTCCCACACAACTGGACGAAACACAGAAAGTGTTGGTCATAAAGATAAAACATATAATTTTTTCTAGGAATAACTTTTATACAAAATTCTTAAAGCAATAATTTGCACTTGGTAATTTAGTGCAGAAGAAATATGTTCAAATATATATATATATTTATAAACATATATATATAAATATAATTGGAAGGATAATACAACCAAAAAAATGTTTAAGCATTTATCTCTGTGAATTGGAAGGATAATAGAACCAAAAAATGTTTAAGCATTTATCTCTGTGATTTAAGGAGTTTTTTTTACTAATCTGTACTTTCTAAACTTTTTATAATAAACAGGTATTTGTTTACCAAAAGATACATTTTAATAAAAGCATGAATGAATGTACGAAGGTCTCTAGGACTTTTTTCATACCACACATAAACCCATACACCATTACTACTATTCTTAATAACTAAGTACAAATGAGAAAACTATTATCAAACCTCTATTTCCTCAAAATGCTATGAGTATATACCTGTAAGTACTATTTTGACATAATTGTACTCAAATCATCAGATATACCATTTTATTCAATCAAGTGACTATTCACAGGTTTTAGAGGATCTGTTTTGTGATCTCTTCCATTTGTATAGCCCAAATGACTTCATGCAGATAAAAAAAAGGATTTCATTTATTTTATGTACTGTATTTTGTAAACGGAGTATCCTAACCACTACTTTAGATACATAACATCTGCCAAGATTTGAAACCTAAACCATTTGAACTTGCCACTAGGAAATTTATACTTAATCTTTCCTTTCCTCTCCTCCCTTAGTAAATTTGAAAACATCTCCATTAAGGCTTCTGACTTCTACAAATCCTTTGATGTAAACAAGCTGTAAAGTGTACAAGTAAAACAGGTACTTACAGAGTGGTACCTAATCAACAAGGTAAAATGATCTCTGTAAATAAAACAAATTTAGCCCTGGCTGGTGTAGCTCAGTGGATTGAGCGCAGGCCTGTGAACCAAAGGATCGCAGTTCGATTCCTAGTCAGGGCACATGCCTGAGTTGCAGACCAGTTCCCAGCAGGGGACAGGGGAGAGGCAACCATACATTGATATTTATCTCCTTCCCTTCCCCTCTAAAGATAAATAAATAAAATCTAAAAAAACGAAAACAAAAAAACACAAATTTAAACCTCTTACCCCTGGACTTTGACACCTGACTTACTGAGATTAAATTTACATGATGCTTTTGATTTTCTTTAACCTGGAAGAAAATGTATCCCTCTTCTCTTTTGCTACCTGTACCATTTGTGAATTTACTTTTATCTACTCAGTTGATAGTCACTATTTCCTTTAGCACCTCTAACCATTCCTCCACCAGTAAACTCTGTCCCATCACTTACTAAATATGTTCAAATTTCCCTTAAAAACA
Organism: Carollia perspicillata; assembly: GCA_004027735.1. Lineage (NCBI taxonomy): Eukaryota > Metazoa > Chordata > Mammalia > Chiroptera > Phyllostomidae > Carollia > Carollia perspicillata. The sequence goes on along the minus strand of PVKM010013687.1, from coordinate 4,683 downwards.
AAGACAACTAAAACCTCTACCAAATTATATTCTTGTTCGTTTTTTTAAGTAGACTTTATTTTTTAGAACAGTTTTAAATTTATAGAAAAAAAAACAGAAGATGATAGACTTCCCATACACTCTCTGTTAAGGAATGAATGTCTATGTCCCCAAAAGTTGGACTGTGAAGCCCTAAACCCCACATGATGTTATTTGGAGGTGAGGTCATGAGGATGAGACTCCCATGATGGGATTCTTCTCATAAGAGGAAGAGAAACCAGCACTCTCTCCTCTCTCTGCCATGTGAGAACACTATGTGAAGCAGCTGTCTGCAAGCCAGGAAACAAATTATGGCTGAACAAAGAACTGATCAAGGTAGGCACTTTGATCTTGAACTTCCCAGCCTCCAGAACGGTAAGAAATAGTCTATGGTATATTGTTATAGCAGCTCAAGCAGACTAAGACACCCCATCACCCAGTTTCACCTGTTATTAACATCGTACATTAGTATGATACATTTGTTATCATTAATGAATCTATATATACATTATTATTAACTAAAGTCCATAGTTTATTCAGATCTTCTTAGTTTTTTACCTATTGTCCTTTTTCTGTTCCTGGCTCTCATCCAGGACACAACATTCCATACCTCCATACTTCCTTAGATTCCACTTGGCTATGACAGTTTTCCAGACTTTCCTTGTTTTTGATGACTTTGATAGTTTTTAGGAATATTGGTCAAGTATTTTGTAGGTTCACCCTCCACTAGAATCTGTCTGATGTTATCTAATGATCAGATTGGGTTTTTGGAAGGAAGACCACAGAGGTAAAGTGCCATTTTATCAGAATACATCAAATGTACACACCATTAATGTGATTTATTACTATTGATATTGACTTTAATCATCCAGCTGGGATAATACCTGTCAGGTTTCTCCACTGTAAAATTATCTGCCCTGCCCACTTTTCATAATGTATGCATTAGAAGGAAGTCACTTCTATGCACAGCCAACACCTAAGGAATGGCTATTTATGCTTCCAATCCTTAAGGATGGACTTAGCTACATAAAGTATTTTAAATTATTCTATGTGGGGGGATTTGTCTCTTCTCCCCCACTTACTTAATCATTTATATCAGTATAAACTCACCGATACTTATTTTGTACTTTGGGTTATCGTCCAATATTAATTTTTTTATTCTGTTGCTGAAATTCTCCCAGTTTTGGCCAGTGAGAGTTCTTTCGGTTGGATTGTGTGTCTCTTCAACATATCCCAACTAATGTAGGCTTTTGGTTTTGGTTTTGAGTACTTCCTTACTTACTGGCACTATAAGATGCTCTAGGTCCATCTTGTATTTTTCCTGCCTCAGTCCTAGAATCAGCCATCTCTTCAAGGATCCCTAGCTCCTTTTATTAGAGAATGGTATTAAACACAAAGATTGGAGCACTAGGTGCACTCACTGCTTATAGACCCTCTTAACTGACAAAGCCTAAGCACACATAAACTCATTCACACACACATAAATCCATGTATCTATACATTTTACATGTATCTATGTAAAGGTAAATAAAGTTCATACTGATGTCTCTAACCCTAACTGATGACCACATCAATCATTCTGGTACTGTGTAAACTTAAGTAAACTTTACTTTACCAAGTCCCAAATTTCTCCTCCCCCTGCTTATCTGTAAATTCCCATTCTAGCAGTGAGAAACCTAACTCTTAACATCTGCCATCTATTTGCCATGAATATATCCATGTAGTGGAATTGTTCAACTTCACCGTACACTTGTAGCAGTATCAGAATTGTTAACAAGTTACAATGCTTATGTGCACTTCCTTTTGCCTTTAGTCTTACAGACGACACTGATTTCCAAAGTTAGTTAGGTAAGCAACTCCCCTCTCCAACCCTCTCCCCTGAGGTTGTTACATATATTTATAGCATAGTTAGATTCTCCTTTTCTCAAAACCTACTCACTTCTTAATTCTTTGTTATCTGGTTTCTACCCCCACCCCATAGTGTCTAAAGACATTGTGTTCTCTCCCGAAGATCACAAATCCAAGGGTCTAGCTTTTTTCTTTGGAACACATATATGCAGCACAAGACACTACACAACTCTCTCTCTTTCTTAAAATTTATCAAGTCCCAAATTTCTATAATTGACTTCACATTTCCAAGATTATGTTGTGCTGATATATTTACACCTGGAATGTCTAAAATTAAATTTACTTCTTTTCAGAACCCACTTATTCTCTTCTCCTGGTACTACCTTCACCTCCTCAATGCTCAGGCAAGAAACCTCGAAAATCATTTTTGACTCTTCTTTATTATTTTAAGTATATTTTATGATTACGCTATTACAGCTGTCCCACTTTCCCTTTTGCTCCCCTCCACCCAGCACCCCACTTCTCTCCAGCAATTCCCCCCCTTATATATATGTCCATGGATCATGTATGTAAGTTCTTTGGCTTCTCCATTTCCTATACTATTCTTAACCTCCCCTTGTCTATTTTGTACCTACCAATTATGCTGCTTAATCCCTATACCTTTTCCCCCATTCTTCCCCTTTCCTCTCCCAATCCTCCAAATGACCTCCATACCTATGATTCTGTTTCTGTTCTGGCTGTTTTCTTAGTTTGTTTTTTTTTTTGATCCAGTTGTTGATAGTTATTTTGTTGCCTTTTTTGATGTTCACAGTTTTTATTTTTTTTGTTAAGTAAATCTCTTTAACATTTCATGTAATAATGGCTTGGTGATGATGAATTCCTTTAGCTTTACCTTATCTAGGAAGGACTTTATCTGCTTGCCCTTCAATTCTAAACAATAGTTTTGCTGGATAGTGTAATATTGGTTGAAGGTCCTTGCTTTTCATCACTTTGAATACTTCTTGCCAGTCCCTTTTTGCCTGCAAAGTTTCTTTTGAGAAATAGCTGACAGTCTTACGGGAACTCCTTTGTAGGTAATTATCTGCTTTTCTCTTGCTGCTCTTAAATACTTTCTTTTCAAAAGTCCTGTTGACTCTTATCACTCAAATCTAGCTTGCTTGTTCTTGCTGACTGCCAAAACATTATTTTAAGCCTTTATCAGTGCTCACCTGGATTACTTTAATAACTTAAAATAATTTTTTCCACCTTAAAACTGTTAGCTTTTATTTCTCATAGCACCCTGCAGAGATAGCATTCATTAGTTTGCAGTTTTATATATATTTATGGTAAAATGCCCTTTACATAGTGTTTACCATCTTTAACCATTTTTAAGTATACAGTCCAATAGTATTAAATACATTCACACTGTTGTGCAACCATAACCACAGTTCATCTCCAGACCCTGGCAACATTGCAACTCTACACTCATTAAACAATTACTGCCATTTTACCCTTCCTCTGGCCCCTGGCTGCCACCCTTCTATTTTCTATCTCTATTAATTTGATTATTCTAGATACCCTGCAAAAGGGGACTCATACAGTATTTACCTTTTTGTGACTGGTTTATTTCACTTATCATAATGTCCACAAAGTTAAGCCATGTCATAACATGTGAAAAACCTCAATATGTGTCCAATTCAATTCTTGTTCTCCCTCAATTCATCTGACATAATTCTGCCAGATTCACCTTCCTGATGCACAATTCTGGATCACCCTCATGTGGAAAATAAAGCTTTCAAAGGTACTACCACTGCCAACAATGAAATGCAGATTCCTTACCAAAGGCGTTCCATTACCTGGCATTAGCCAGGCAGGGCATTCACCACTACTTCCCCATTCAACATTCACTGAATGTAAATCACTAGCTTCCCCTATTTTTGACCAAACTGTTCAATGTCTCTGGACTGTTTCCCCCCTGTATTTATCCAGGTTCAGATTTTATCTTTCTTTACCAAATTCGATTTAAGCCTCTCTGGATTCATCTAAAACACAATATTTTCAAAATCAAATCATTCATTGCATTCTCTCTAAGTCTTTGTGCCAATTATTTTCTTCTGTATTAATATTTGTATAGCATGTCTTATTCTCTTGTCTTCCAGGTCCATGTATTTATCTTTGTATCCACCCCTGCATGCAGTACGGTATTTTCCAGTGACCATGATGCTGCTGTTGATGATGATAGCAGTCACTAAAGTTCAATGAGTATTATGGGCTGAATTGTGTGTCTCCCCTCCCCACAAATTTGTATACTGAAGCCCTAACCCACTATGTGATTGTATTTGGATAAGGCCTTTAAAGAGGTAATTAAGGATAAATGAGATCATAAGGTTGGGGCCCTAAATCAATAGTACTGGTGTCCTTTTCAGAGAAGAGACACTAGGGGTACAGATGCACAGAGAAAGGGCCACGTGAGAACACAGCAAGAAGGTGGCCATCTGCAAGCCAGGGAGAGAGGCTTCAGGAGAAACTAATTTGTTGATATCTTGATATTGGACATCCAGTGTCCAGAACTATGAGTAAATAAATTTCTGTTCTTTAAACCACTCAGTCTTTGACATTTTGTTATGGCAGCCCCAGCAAATTAATTCACTGAACAAGGCACTGTTCGAAGAGCTTTATCATCATTTACTCATTTGATCCTCTCAGAAGCCCTATGACATAGATATTATTAACATCCTCATCTTCCAGATGAGGAAACCAAGACACAGAGAGATTGTATTTTGTTCAACTTGTCACATAGCACTGGTGATGAAATTTAAAACCTAAGTTGTCAGGGCC
>PVKM010013686.1:0-29971 GCA_004027735.1 Carollia perspicillata | reverse complement strand
GGGGGGGTGGACCACGGAAACAAATATAGGTTACACTTATTTATTTACACTTATATAGGTTATGGGCTGATAGAATGAAAGGGAATTCATAAAAGAAGGAAAATAATCACCCAAGAAGTATCAGGATTACCAGAACTCTTGAGTGCTGAACTCCACCCCCTTGTCATGATATCCAGAGGCCCTTAGAGTGAGGCAGGGTATCATAAATGGCATGAGACACCAGGTTCAGATCAAGTGGTTTCTTTATTTTACGTCTAAAATTATTGCATTACTGAAAAAGAGCTTTAACCCCTTTCAATCAGAGTATTTGGATGGTACTTGCTCAAAAAGGACACTCTTCCATAGCACTCTGTAAAGAATTCCAAAATTGAAGAGTTCAAGATGTATCCCCTTGTTACTGTAATGCAATAAATTGAAAACAAGATACGTTTCATGTTAACAGAGGCAAAGCAAAGAGTCATGGAAAAAGCACCATGCCACTTAATCAAAAGTCTTGTTTTGCCACTGTTTGCTTTGAAGATTTTCCCGTCCTCTCTCTGCCTCAGTTTCCTAATCTCATAAGTGAAAAGATCACCAAGGACTCTTGGGGAAAAGATTGAGCAACTGAAGCTATGGTTCAGGAAAATAAACTTGGCTACCAGAGGAATGAACAGACGATGCCGCAAGATGACATTGCAGCCTTCGGAGCAGAAGCTGAGAACAGTTGCCACTTTCCGAAAAGGTCATTGCTTCTATTCCAGCAACAGAAATGGGTGGCAACAGCACCCAGAACCTGTTGTCTTGGTGCACAGTGGGCGCTACCCTTTTCCAGTGGTTATCTGTTTACCTTTTAATATAATTAGGCAGATCAGATTGGTATTTAGTCTTGTTCTGACAACAGCAAATTAGGCTTAACTCTTTAATTACAATGAGAAGGAAATCACCTTTCTGATATCCTTCAATTAGCTCAAGCAGCTGTTAAGTTATAATTAAAATTTCACATGGATCATTTGAGTTCTTGGAATGTTTCCATTTAATAACAAAACATTTGCATATGTGCATTCGGTTTTCAACAACCTTTTCAAATGTGTGCATGGTAAACCGAGAACACCGATACAGTATTACACAAAGTCTTTGTAGTCTTGTAAGCAGACAGCTGGGTCCCACAAAATGAAAACTGAAAATGGAAGAAGGTGATCAAGTAGTATGAGTGCCTCCAAGTTTTCTGGAGCTTGTTTAGAGCATTAAACTTTTGCTTTATTCATAGTTAACCAAATGGGGGTTGGGGAAGCTGTCCTGGAGAGAGTGGTTAGTTGGTGCTCAACGAATGAAAGCCTATATTGCATGCATCCCATCATGCAATACAGCAGTCACCCCCTCCCCCTTTACAGGTGGATTCTTGACTCCGTAGACTTCCAAAAAGTAAAAGTGAGGGGGGAAATTTGCATGTGAAAATGCAGATGTCCTCTTTCTTTTGTGTTTATTTTATTCAGAGAACTCAATGAAATAAAATACTATCTTTGAGTTGCTCTGGCCTGTGTCTGTCTACTATAGGAATGGATTCAAATATGTAACACCAAGATGGAAGATAAAATGTATATTAAGCACACTTAAAATTTAGGTATTAAAGGTCTTTGAAACACTCAATGTTGACTAAATTAAACTGAATGTAAGTGAAGCATCATAGGAATAGTATTAAGGTTATGTCTAGAAATTTCCAATTATGACTAATGAATGGCAGAAAACTGATTAAAACAAAAGACCTTAAAACTGTTTTTCTCCCTTTTCTTAGATATAATTTGTACCATCTATTTTTTTAACAGTAGTAGGATAAAGTGATTAAAAAAATGGTGTAGGCTAATTAATAACTGTGTCAGGAGGTGATAGCTTCTAGAATCTATACTGTAGGTCCTATGCTCTTTTTGACAAACCAGGGTTCTATTCATGCTTATTCACTGAAAGGCCACTCGTTGAAACATCGTATTCTATATAGGCTAAGGACCTAATTGTGTCTTCCCAACTATCAATCCATAATGTGTATTATTGAATTTCAACCACCAAGATAATTGTATCCTTGGGAACTGAAGAACACATGTAAGAAAAGAGATGGAAGAGCCATGTCTGATGCCATAATTACACCAGCGAGCACACATCTGGGGACTATCGGGTGTTCTCGGCACATTGTCTGTCTACCTTTACTAATTTTATTATGACCTTTCAGTACTGATTTAATCTGGCAGACAGTTGGCTCTGACACCGTCCCTGAGACAGTTTCATCTTTGAAAAACTAAAGGGAAGAATGAGTAACAGGTGACATTCTATTCAGAAAAATGCTCCAAACTAAAAACCCATTATTCTTTTGTTAGGAAATCTCATTGCTGAGTGATGTTAAGATTAATTTCAAGTACTTAGGTTTACTGATCTGCAAATCCACAGGTTACCTTAGGGATTAAGGGTTAGATCTAAATTCTCGAGCTGTTTTCATGTCAGGATTCTTCGGAAAATGTTTCTTTAAAGGATCTTTTTATTTTATGCAGATGAAAAATGGAGCCCTAAAATGATGCATTACATTATTCTGACTCCCAAGTCTAGAAAAATTTACATTAACTTTTCTCTTTGCATATATTCTCTCCCTGCCTCCCTTAAACACACATACACACCTTCTACCTGAAGTATATTGAAGAATAATATCGAGACATTCAGAGTAGTTGCTGTACATAACACATATAAGAGAAAACTGAATAAATAGTGCTTGGAGGTAATAGAGCCAGAACTTAAATGTATGTATGTCTTATTCTAAAGCCCATTCTCTTACCCAGTATGATGTTATATTCATTGATTCATTAATTTAACAACTTAGTATCTGCTTAGTCTCAGACTTTTCTAGAAGCTAGGAATATAGAGGTGAGCACAATGGACGTGATTCCTGTCGTTTTGATATGGACAATGGATGTGTAAGTAGCTCTTGTCTTATAAATTGATGGTATGTAGATGAGTGATTTCTGCACAAAGACTTGAGCCCTAAGCATATGCTGAGCTTGGTACCTAATGATGCTGCTGAGGCCTGCGGCAGTCCTGGGAACTTGATGAATTCGGTGAGGTGGTGTGCCAAAACCAGGCTCTGGTGGCCTGGTTAGCCTCCGCTGGCTGTTTGGGTAGTAGCTGCAGCTATGCAGCCATAGGATGCTTCAGGACCCAGCCTGAGACACGAGATCAGCTTTCTGAGTGGTGCTCCCTCAGTTTTCTAGCAATCTAAATCCCTCCTAGCCCCCCCATACCTCTAAGGGAGGAATACCCCCTCCATTTCCGTGTAAGTGAGGATCAGGCTCATGAAACCCAAAAGGAAAGTTTTGGTATCTTCCACTCCCACCTACAAACAATGTGATATCCCTACACTGGCTCATGCTGTGGGGCAGTCAGCAGGGACGAAAGCAAGATGGGAAACACAGGAGACAAGGAGCAGTACTGAAAAAGTTTCATTCTGAACAGTGTGAATTTTCTGATTTGTGGTAATGCCTAAAAGGGCCCAATGTTCCCTTTGTAGGATTTGATATTATAAACAAGGATTGTGAGAAATAGCACAAAATAGGAAAAAAAAAAAAAAACCTGCACAGCCACAAGAGCATAGCCCTTTGCCTACTGTTTGTATACCAGCAGCCACCCCCATGTAATTGTCCATGCTGAATAGATGGATTATATTCAGCATTGCCGGAATCACATACATTTCTTGGCAAAGCAAAAGAGTATTATGATTAAACTCAGTGTTCCAATGTTTAACAAATAATTTCCCAGTTATTCTTCTTATTAATAACTGCATTGTTATGCTGCCTAATATTGGGATAAGGTGCCAGGCACTGTCCTGGGCAATTCCCATACATTTAATCCTCACATCTACTCAGGAAACCAAAGCTGAGAAGGGCTGATGGACTTGCTCCAAGTCACCCACTAAGTAAGTGGCAGAGACGAGGCAGATTTGGGTCTGTCTGATTTTAAAGTCGCCTACCTTGAGCTGATCTGAGTCTCAACAGGGCTGTCCTGCCCCAGCTGCTCTAGGTCACCCATAGGTGGAACTTGCTTGCATTTAAGGATTTTCTATGTGTTTTATGCTTTGCTTTGACCCTAATCACATCCATGGGTTCACTTATTTGATGTAGGCATTTTCATCTTCCAGTTGCTTGAGAGATTTTCGTGATAATTTAAAGACTGTGAGCACGTCAAAGCTAGGTTATAATTTTGTCTTTTAGGAATAGCTACACAGTAGAGAACTGTTTTTCCCCTCTCTGGGTTCCATTACTTAATATTTTTGAAATAACTAAGTCCAGTCTGTAATTATTTAATTTATTTAAATTATTTAATAATTAAGGCTCTGAGATTGATTTGTCTAAGAAGTTTAGATTAATGAGCTAACTGATGGTACTTAATGATACTACTTGAGACTTCTATTCCCATGACTGTTAGTATTTATATTTTATTCCCAACTGGGTGATTTATCACAAGTCCTTTCACATCTCTGTGTCTTACATTTCTCCTACAGAACAATGTTCCTGCTGCTTTCTTCAAGAGCATTTTCAATCACCAAATCTCTAAAATGCTTTTTTAAAAACTTTTTGAAGAAAGGGCCTGGTTAATTGCATTATGGTTGAGAATAGTCTACAGAAGTCTATTAAGTAGTTGCTTTTTGGTTAGAAATGGGACACTTCTATATTCAAATTCCTGTACTACTATATTTACCAATTTGCTTCTCTCCAAATAGCTTTGTAGTTCTCTCTTCTAAAAGACAACGTGATACAAGCAGATTGCCGTTAATAAACAAAGCCGTCATCAGGTTGGAACTATTGCAAGTTAATACTAACACTTAAAATACAAGGAATGCAGGACTGTGCTTGGCGTGATATTTCTCCTAGTTTTGCGTGACGATTTTTCTTAATCATTTCTTAGAAGCAGCTGTGGGTTTTGTTCTTCAGGGGAATACTTGATGACGATTTCCATAGTGGGTCATCCACACATGCCTGTGCACTGGTACTTTCCAGTTCCGCTGCCTTTTAGCATTCACTGTAAGCATCATTCAAGATAATAATTGCAATACAATATTTGGTTAATACTGATTGCTTTGTGAGTATTTTTTCACTCACTACAGAGATGATTAACTCTATGAACATAGAAACTATGTCTCGTACCTTTTTATATTCCCCCACAATAAGTACCATAGAGCTGAACATATTATAGAATAATCAATACTTACAGGATTGGATAAATTTATGTCAGAAACATTGTTGATTTATTTTACTCCAAGCAAAGTATTCATAAATAATCTTTATTCTCACGGTGATGTGTATTTCATAGAGGTGCCAAATCTTACATTTAAAGTGCTTTTTTTAGGCAACATTTAGATACAGGTCTCCATTCTTCATGGTGCATTCGGTATCATGACCCTATAAAAGGACCTACAATATGGTCCCCACTCTCAGAGATTCAGTTTCAGTATATTGGCGGCAAGTCACAGGCATCATTACCTCTAAAAGCACCACAGGTGGTATCGAGGTGCAGCCAAAGTTGACAATCCCTAGTTTAGGATGACCACAACCAATTCCACAGAAATTGTCACAGGACATTGCATAGGGAGTTAGTTATATGGCTTTACTTGGCTTAAAAACTTTAATGAGTCATCGACTTGCTTTTTATATATTTTTTAAAAATTGACTGGACTAAAGTCACAATTGTCACATTAGGAGACTACTTGAAAGAGGCTTGATTAAAAATTACCCTTTGTAGAGTAATTTTTATAGTACACATTATAGATCACCAAAGACAGGGATAACACACAGAAGATGGCGTCTGAACTGTGTAATGGCCACTGTCAAGTATCTGCCTTATGTTGCACAAGGTGTCTGCCAAACTCAAAACTTAGAAAAAATTTTAAAACCCTATGCATTGTCCAAAAAACTATTTACATACGTAAATATAATTTATATCTACACATATGTATCTGTATAATATATACAAACACACATTTATTTATTCATTAAGGACTTTCAAGTATCTGATACAAGTTTTCTTTGACTCTGATGTATAGGGTATCTCATTTGGTGTGAATACTTTTCCAGTCACATGAGAAATTTGCATGCTAGTTTTCGGTTTGCATGCTCCTGCACCCTTTGTAATTCTGTCTTTTAAGACTACTCACTCAGTAGAGACAAAAGTGCACAACAGAAGTATATAAATAATCAACTAATATAGAATTAACTCAGTAACCTGTTTCTGAAATTTAAATATTATTTCATTTAAATTTAATGAAAAGCCATTGGAAATGCTAAGGAAATGTATTTGCAAGGTTTGCCACATTGCCACCTTCTCAAATAATGTGGCAAGACAGCAAAGTGCCTGCACAAACAACACTTTTCATTTTTACTGAAAACACACAGAAGAGGAGGCTTGTCCGTGAACTGGTATTGAGCTTGCTCGTGATGAGTTATGGATGTTTTAGCAATAAAATTTGGCTTTCTGGAACAAATGGATGTTCAAACCTGATTTTATTAGCGTGGTTGAACATTGTGGAACTAAAACAAGGAAATTCCTGCATATTGGCACAATTTGAGGCCATATGGATCATAAACTTTTCTGTTTATACTGCACTGGTGGACATAAAGGGCATTATCACAGCAGGAAAAAAGGGAAAGCAAAGAATACACAACTTCAGTTTAGGAACTGTACATCTTGTTAGTGAATGTCAGATGAAGGTGAAGCTTTTAAATAGAAGGCCCCTTGATTTAGTGCCACTAATGTGCAAAGGACAGGATGCGCAGGGTGCGTCATTACTGTGACGGGGTGGAAGGGGCGACACTTCTCTCCTGTTACTCTGGGAAGAGGATGAATCTGGCACAGCCCTGGTGTCAGAACCTCCATCACCTTTCTCACAGATGATGTAGATTTTAATTGTACTCCGGGCCGACTCGTGTCGCACCAGCTCCTACGTGACACTGAGATAGATGAAGCCATTTGTTGGCATTATCAGAGCCAGCTGTGTGCTTGGCTGTGGCTACAGTAGGCATTTTATCTCATGCATAATCCTCTCATTGAGAGGGGATCACAAGCGTCTGAACCATATGGCAAATAATTTTATTATGATCAAAAAAGGACTCTTGAAGCTAGTTAAACAGAAGAGTCCTTGAAATTCAATCAGAAGTTTTATTTTCATGTCACACCATTATCCTAAGTTAATTGTTAGTACTGCCACAGTCAAATAGAACCAAGACTCCCCAACCCGTGCAAAATGAGAATACATTTAAAATTACTTTGTTTTGCCTGCATTTTGTGGAGAGAGAGTGCGTGTGTCTTCAATTTTTGGAGAATTTACGTGGGTCCCTATTACAAAAAAGAATCTGGATTTCTAAGAGGGAAGCCAGCTTCTGATTTAAACAAATGCTAATAAAAACCTGTCCAAACACAAGAACCCCAGGCCAGATGAGACAAGTTTGAATTTATGTCCTCAATGCTGTTTTCCTAAAAAGCCACATAAGACAGAGGTTATTTTTTTTTTCCTTATGGGAAATAAGGTCTTAAAAGAAAGAAAGAAAATCTATTCTTTCACAGGGTAGCCTAATGATCCCGTAAATTTAGCATATATCTTCAAAGGGAAGAAGCGAACTTGTCTTTTCCACATGGTGGGGTTTCCTGCACATTGTCAAGGAGATGCATGGGTCTCATAGCAAAGGCATGTAATCCACTGCCCTCTGCCCAGGGAAGTGATGGGAAGCAGCTGTTAGAGGACAAGATCGGTTCTGGTTAGAAGGAATTGTGGGGCGCGATGGCAAGCAGCTTAGTTGCTGCATTAAACCAGAGTTGCTTCTAGCTATCATGTTCCTCGTTAATTGTGACTTTTATTAATCACAAAGGATGTTTCAAAATTCCAGTTCAAACGCTACAGGGTCATAAAACAGCAACTTGCCAAATCTTACCTTGTATATGATGTGTATATTCTGTTCTTTTATTATGGTATTTTCTTTCCAGAGGAGAGTATATAAGATTCGGGCCTTAGGGCACCTGTTAGTGATGTAAAGGCATTATCAGCAACTTCCACACCACAGTCGGAGAGCATAAAGCATCACGGGGTCCAAATGGCAACAGCTGCCTTATCTGGAGACTAGTCTTTTATTTGGTATTTTATTGACAAATAATAAAGCTAGTAATTGGACTGGGAGAGGAATATAGCCACCTAATTTACAGGAACCTTAATTTCCTACTACTAAATGCCTGAAGCAGCTTTTTGTTCTTATCACCCCCTCATGACTAAATCTGGCTGAACAGTTAGACTAGTTTAAATGTGTATTTTTCTCTTTATTATTTAAGAACATGTTTGGAAAAAATATATACTTACTGTGAAATGTGACAGTGGTTCCTTAAAAAACAAAAAAGGACCATGTGATGCTGATTATAACACCCAGATACATGTATTCAGGAAGCTCCCCTAAGTCCCTGTCCCCAGTTAAGGGATGTGGAGCCGAGCAGAGTGCACTGGAGAAAGGGCCAGCAGAAAGGCAAGCCTGCCAGTAACTGCCAGATGCAGGCGCCCCACACCAGCAAGGTGCCAGAGATGTACATCTCTCTGCCTTCCAACCTCTTCATCACCTTAGCCATTTAAAACAGAGGAGGAAAGGAAAAAGAAAATGATTACCTTGGGCCCGTAGGCTACTGGCCTACTGTTGAAGTAGATGTTATTAGCTCTGTGTGGCATTTCTGGACGGCCTTTTCAGTCCCTGTCACGACACAAGGAGGGGCATGGAGACTTGATTGCTCCGTGACAAAGAAAAGGCATTTGGGGCCTTTGGTTTCACCCTGATGAGATTTGCTAGAAGGAACAGCCAGTATATTGCCCAGCTAAATGAAATGTATGGTTTCGTCTGGGATAAGCCTGATGCTTTTGCAACGTGTTGGCATTATCCCATCAGAAACCGTTTCCACACTGTTGAATGATCACTATCCACGCTATGATTTCTGAGAGTTTTTTGCTAAGTGGCAGAACCTGTCTTCGATGCCACACTGAACTTCACTAGCAATGAAGGTTGTAGATAAATAATGGAGACAGAGGGGGTAACAGGGCCTGAGCACTTGGGGCTTGACAGATTACCCCGTGATGGATTGCAATTAGATATGCGTCAGTGTCACTGCATTTATTCAACTAGTAAGAGTGCATAAGTCTTTGAAGGTAGATTTATTAAGAGCTTCACTCATGTCTTAAAATTTAGGATTGGGTTTTGAGCCTCTCTAACAGCTTTCTAAATCACCTACCTTTTACTTTTTTAAGTATGGAATAAAAAATGTTTGCTAAATGGGTTAAGTGTGTGGCTATATATTTTATTTGCGTTCAAGGCAGCTGCTGATGACAGGTCACCTTGTCACCAGCTGGCCAACAGACCGAGTAGGCCTTTGGGAAGAGAGAGCACAGGATGTGGTACAGGAATCATGGCGCTGATCAATGGCCAATAATAGACATCCTAATGAGGAGAGGGTATTTCCATTGGAAATCGTGCGCGCATGCATTCCAAGTAGGCGCTGGCTTATCCTGACAGCAAAAGGGAGGCCAGTGGGGAGGAAAGTATAAATCCTGAATATTAGGAAGCATTTTAAAATAGGATCCTGTTTCTAAATAATACAAATGAAGTTTTTCTAGCTCCCTAGAGTGAGTTACATAAATTAGCAATGAACCAGATGCCTGGGCCCTAAAATCAGAGCGCAGTTAAACCTCATCAGAATTTTACAGTGTATTACTTCTTGACTGTGTTTCACATGTCTTTTGCTTGAAAACTTAGATTTGTGTTTCTCTTCTCTTCAAGCTCAGTGATATCAGAAATAATAGAGGGTACTGGGAATGGCTAATAACAGGAAAATTGCTATTTCTAAATGTGAGTGAAGCCCACACTGATTTACTGTTATGGACCCAAAGTTCCCAGCAAACTGTTTTTCAAGCTTATCCTAGATCATGTTAAATCAGGTCATCGAGAACTTATTGTCCACATAAGCACATACATCATTTCTGCTATTACAATAGATTTTAATTGCATGTTCCACTTAAATAGATATTTCTAAAATAATCTACATGATTGTAGTAATCCCAACCCCTCTGGCCAGGGTGCACCTCACCCTAGAGGAATTCAATTCTTAATTCGATAAGACCATCTTGAATAAACTCATCATCGTAACACAAATTATTTTGTGCCCTCTGCGCGTTTACTTTTTTTTGGCAAAAAGAAGTGTAGTGTGTGCCAGACAGCAAATGTTACAGGAAGAGGAGGAACCCCAAATTCTGGAGATGATCAAGAATTTTCCCTTCCCGCTTTTGAGCCCCCATTAGTTTCTCCAGGGGTGTGAAGAAGCAAACGTGCTTGTCACTGAGGGACACCTTTTACATCCTTCAGATAAGGACTCAGCCCACTTTGGGGTCAAATTATTCTAGTAGCAAAGCTGATCAGAGCAAACAAGGTTTTCGAGGATTCACTCACTCTTGTAAAAGCTGATTATAATTGATGAACGACCAGCTTGCTAGACCCTGACAGGCTGGTTGCCTGGCCTTTGCTCTCTGCCAGTTCAAGCCTTACAAGTGTGAAATAGCCAATTACTGGAATACCTATTGAAAGTAATAGGCCAATGAGCAAATTGCTACTGTGGGACACCGTTGGCAGTATAGATGGAAGGAGGCCAAGATAAAGTTCTGCTCAGAGCAGCTGCTCCCACCACAGACTGCTAACACTATTGGATGGCCAAGAGACGAGAGCAAGGTATTTTCCCATTCAAACTGCCAGTGTCCTGCCTTGTATTGACTTAAAGTTTATGATGCATGATACCATCTTGTTACCCAGGTCCTAATTTTCAGAAATAAATCCTCCTTTTAAAAGGTAGTTAAATAGGTAATAAGGATAGTCACGGCCATAGATTTTGTGCAAAAGCATTAAATACAATTTTTGCAGGGAATGAAAAGTCATATAGTGTGCAGAGTGTTAATACTTGCCAGCCATTTGCTATTGACAGAACAATTTATCTTGATAAAGGACAGTGAAAAATTCCAATCTATTCACTGACATCACATTATCAGCAGTAATATATGACTGCATCTAAATATAAGGTTGAAATCTGATACAGTTGAGAAGTTCCTGGTAATTTTCCTGTAAATATATTGTGTACTGGACAATGAACAAATGACACATTTACCGTGTAATTAGATAACCTATTTTTATGTGAAATTTTAAGTTTTGCTGTGTTTAATGGAATATGCCATAATGTTTCCTTTTGGAGGTAACCTGTTTCCTTAGTGAGACTTCAGCAATAAAATGGGTATTATTGAGTTTGACAAAGAAAAGATAGACGAAGAAAGGTAAATTGTAAAAATCTGCACAAGACAGCAATTCCTCTGAGCATTTACTACAAAAGAAAATTACCTTAAATGTTTAATTATGTTGTAATTATTATAAGCACACATATATATATGCATACACACACATATATATCTTTTGTGATATTAGGAAATTATGAGTTGCTTTGGAAATGAATGTTCTTTGTAAAGGCTCTAGTAAAGTCTGGATTATCTGAAATGTGCCTGAATGGGTCAGAATGCAGTGAGTTCAAGGTGAGATGACATGGAGCCTGAATGGTGTTAGGAAAGGTGATTCAGACCTGTGGGGAGCTGCAGGGTCCCATTTCTCCCTCGGTCTGGGGGGCATGCAAGTTCAGCTCTGGGAGTCTGGGGGCATGCAAGTTCAGCTCAGTGAGACTATAGGAGGCAGAAGTGCAGACATGCACAAATGGCCTCTGTGGTCCTGTGAACAACACTTTGCCCCTACCTCCTGAGTGCATGTGCTTATATGAGTCTCAGGCAAGGAAGAATCAGGTCCCCCATTGCTTAAGATCTGAAGCTTGAATTTATTGGTAAAAATGTTACGTTTGCTACCAGACCTGTGTAAACACCCACTGTGTCTCATCAGTGCATTTTCCTTCTTTTTTTTTTTTTTTTGGTGTGTGTGAACACTTTCACAGAAGAAATGAGAATTTGCTGTTATTGACATAAACTGACTTGGGAATAATATGTGTTTCATTTCAGATAACTATGGAGAAATAGAAATAGTTTACTATTTTCAAAATATGTCCTGCCTATTTTCAAGAGGATCTGAGGAACCCACAAACTAAATTCAATCATAATATGAAATCTCTTATTTAGTTATTAAAAGCAAATAAAAACAAAAAGAAAAATCCCAGAGCACATCCAGGAGGCAGAAGGAATGATTGCTGCCAGGCCCTTGAGAGAAATGTTTTGTCGTAATCAGCACCGAGTTTCCCAATCCGGGTTTGAGCTTGCTAGGGCAACAGAGGAAATTTGTATGCATGATAGTGCAGGGAAAATGCAAGGTGTCTCCTATTTCTAGTATTATTTTAGATTAATCTAATATTCACTGTAAGCACTTAAGTTCCAGCCTAAACTAATAAGCAAGACACTCGGTTTCCTTTTTTCCCTCTCTCCTCTTTAAAAAGCCGAAACAGCCAAAAACACAGCCCTGCTTTCAAAATCCAAGGTGAAGAGGGAACTGAAGAATCAGATCTGTCCTCACTGTTTGACTGCCTTTACTCCCGTCTGCCACCAAGTGTCGCTGTGGAGAACAGGATCTGCACAGTTTTTTGCTGTCTCCCTGTCCACAACTGTTGATTTTGTTCTTGTTGATCTGGATCCCTGTGCAGGACAAAATGGTTTCCCAGGAGAAGACAGTCTCACATCACCCACATTTCAGTCATTTTCTGAGTTTCTGCTTCCATTTCAACCACTTTCCCCATGCACAGCAATAGCACTGCCAAGAGGCTTCAGACCCAGGCTATGTGAGAGGGCTAGAATATTGGACCTTCCTCACTGAGTTGTGTGAGGATGAGTATTTGGTAAGAGTTAA
This sequence comes from Carollia perspicillata, assembly GCA_004027735.1. Lineage (NCBI taxonomy): Eukaryota > Metazoa > Chordata > Mammalia > Chiroptera > Phyllostomidae > Carollia > Carollia perspicillata. Next base: position 17,069 of record PVKM010013686.1, on the reverse strand, counting down.
TGAATGACACACACACAGAACAGGGGCTGTTAGCTGTTATTATTTTTATTATTCAAATAACTTGATGAGAGAACACCATAAGGTTGAGAGCACAGGGCCCAATCCAGCCTTCTCCCTTTCCTTACCTGTAAGTGTTCTCTTGGAGGCCTTTGACATCTTTCTTGTCTGCAGTTGGTAGTATCTCAATCCATTGAAGATATTGTAATGATATTAGTCCTTGCAAAGGAAGTTGAGATCTTCATCTACTATCCAGGTGCTCTGTACTTTTCATCTTCTCCTTAGTCACTAGCAGTAGAGGTGAGGGGAGGGGCTGCTCTTGTCAAGAACATAGAGCCCCCACTGTACTCTTTACTGGGTGTCGTACTGGGACATAGATGCCTACTGGTTTTACATTAGATAACTGAGATCTAATTGCAGAACTGATCTCTAAACTTTCCTTTTTTAAAAAAATATTTATTTATCTTTAGAGGGGAAGGGTTAGGGAGAGAAATATCAATGTATGGTTGCCTCTTGTGTGTCCCCTGCTGGGAACTGGCCTGCAACCCAGGCATGTGCCCTAACTGGGAATCGAACGGTGATCCTTTGGTTCACAGACCTCTGCTCAATCCACTGAGCTACACCAGCCAGGGCTCCATCTTTTAATTTAAAGAAAACCAGCCAACTATTTTCAAGAGTAAATTTATCTTGCTAAAAAGTACTGCCCAAATTGTATGCACTTCTATATGAGAAAATTTTCTGCAAATATAATTATTTTCTTGTAGTTAAACTTAATTATTAATTTGTTATATAACAATGGCACTAAGTGACCTAATGACTCTATTTTTATTATGGTCTATGAAGTGAATGTTGTAGGGAAGGGAAATTACCTTTCTGGATACTATAAACAGTACCTTATTTTTACCTTTACAACCCTCAAGAGAAGTAGTACTATCCTGGTATTTCAGGTGAGAATCCATATTAAAGAGTTTATGGTTCGTGCCCAGAAATCACATGACTGGAGTAGCTTGTACAATAGAAAACAGAATTCAAACATAGGTTGCTATATAATTTTAATAAGTTTATTTCATATGCAATGAATTTGTTGGATTTTTAAAATAATCAATAAATTTATAGATTCTCCTGGATTTTTCACTCATATAAATATATTGTCTGCAAATAATTTTTGTTTCTCCATTGCAGTTCCTTTACTTTATATGTATTTTTACTGCACTGGCTAAGGCTTCTATTAGAATGTTGATACATTACAATTACAAAAAGTATGATGAACATCCTTGTATTATTCTTGATTAAAAAAAAACTTTCTGCTTTCAATCTTTTATTCCAACTTCTGGCCAAGATAGAGGTGTATATAGATATAATTTGGTGCCTCACACAAACAAAAGAAACACAACAACAAATTTAAAAACAAAAATAACCAGAACTGCCAGAAAATCAAACTGAATGGAAGTCCAACAAGCACAGAGTTAAAGAAGAAACATTCACTCAGACTGGTAGGAGGTGTATAGAGGGGCTGCCAGGGCAACAGCTGGACCACCAGGGCAGGCAAGGTGGCAGCTGGCAGAGAGGGCAGTCCCACATTTGCATGTGTATAAACCAGGAGGAACAACTAGGGAGCAAGACAGACTGCGCAACCCAGGGTTCCAGCACAGGAAATAAAGCCTCAAAACCTTTGGTGGTAAAATCCTGTGAGTGTTACAGCAGTATGAGAAACTCCCAGCTTCACAGAAAAGTTCATCAGAGAGACCCATAGGGTTCTAAAACATATACAAACCCTCCCACCTGAGATTCAGCACCAGAAGGGCCCAATTTGCTTGTTGGTATCAGGGGAAATGATTGAAAATGGCAGAGTGGAGCAAGCAGCACTGTTCCCTCTCTGACCCCTCCCCTCACAGACAGCACCACAACACAGTGATGGGGGTTGCCACACCCTGGCCAATACCTAAAGCTTTTCCCCTTACAATGTAACAGCTGTGACTAGATAAAAAAAAATATGGCCCTAATGAAAGAACAGATCAAAACTCAAAAATAGAACTAAGTGATGAAGAGATAGCCAACCTATCAGATGCAGAGTTCAAAAAGCTAGTAATCAGGATGTTCACAGAAATAGTTGAGCATAGTTACAAAATGGAGGAAAAAGTGAAGGCTATGCAAAGTGAAATGAAGAGAAATGTACAGGGAACCAATAGTGAAGGGAAGGAAACTGGGACTCAAATCAACAGTCTGGATCAGAAGGAAGAAACATTCAACCAGAATTGAATGAAGAAACATGAATTCAAAAAATTGAGAAGATGCTTATGAACCTCTGGGACAATGTTAAACATTCCAACATCCAAGTTTAAACATTTAAACATTTAAACATTCCAAGTGCATAGGGGTGGCAGGAGAAGAGGAACAACAAAAAATGGAAAACTTATTTGAAAGAATAATGGAGTACTTCCCCAATCTGTCGAAGGAGATAGGCTTCCAGGAAATCCAGGAATCTTAGAGAGTCCCAAAGAAGTTGGACCCAAGGAAGCACTCACTAAGGTACATCATAATTACATTACCCAAGAATAAAGATAAGGAGAGAATCTTAAAAGCAACAAAAGAAGAGGAGATAGTTACCTACAAAGGAGTTCCCATAAGACTGTCAGCTGATTTCTCAAAAGAAACCTTACAGGCAAGAAGGGGCTGGAAAGAAGTATTCCAAGTCATGAAAGGCAAGGACCTCCATCCAAGAGTACTCTCTATCCAGCAAAGCTATCATTTAGAATGGAAGGGCAGATAAAGCACTCCCCAGATAAAGTCAAGTTAAAAGAGTTCATCATCACCAAGCCCTTAGTATATGAAATGTTAAATGTTAAATGTTAAAGGGAGTGCAGATAAAGCACTCCCCAGATAAAGTCAAGTTAAAGGAATTCATCATCACCAAGCCCTTAGTATATGAAATGTATCTAAGAAAAAGAAGATAATAAAAAATATGAACAGTAAGATAACAACAAACTCACTATCAACAACTAAACAACTATCAACAACTAAACCTTAAAAATGAAAAAAAAAAAAAACTAAGCTAACAACTAGAACAGGAGCAGAATCACAGAAATGGAGATCACATGGAGGGTAATCAGTGGGGAGGGGAAGGAAAGATAATGGGGGAAAGGTACAAGGAATACAAAGCATACATGGTAGGTACAAAATAGACAGGGAGAGGTTAAGAATAGTATAGGAAATGTAGAACTAATATGTACAACCCATGGACATGAACTAAGTGGGGAGGAATGTGGATAGGAGGGAGTGTAGGGAGGAGGGGTATAAAGGGGGGAAATGGGACAACTGTAAGAACATAATCAATAAAATATATTTTAAAAAATTATTTTAATTCTAAGAGTCACATGTGCTACATATTTTTGCATGTGAAGAACTTACATTTTTTCTTCTTAAAAGATTTTTGATATAAATAAATAAATGTTGATTTTCATTTAACAGATTTTTAAAATAAATAAATAAATGTTTATTTTCATTTAAAGAATTTGTATTATTCACTGAAATTAGCTCATACATATAGTTTTACAATATTAATTTGCTAATAGGGCATTTCATGTAAAAAATCATTCTAATGTTAAACCAAGTTTGCATAACTAAGGTAAACACTACTTGTTTGTAATCTATCATTTTTTATATATTTACAGGCTTGCTTTGGTATCAGATTATTCTAGACTATTTTTCTACTTTGTGTACCAATTTGTTAGTTATGGAGATTATCAAGTTTAGTAAAAAGTGCTCCTGTAAAACTGGGATTGATGATTTTTGAGTAGGTTTTTACCCCCTACTAATTCAATTTTTTCATGTTTATAGTCTTAGTTTTCTGTTATGCTATTAAGCCAATATCAGTTTAATATTTTTTATTTCACCAAGAATATGTCCACTATTTACAATGTTTATACTGCTCTGGTATTAAAAAAATACCTACTTTTTAAATTATATGTAGAAGTGTCCCCATTTTTCTTTCTACTATTCTATACTTTTTCCTTTTTTTCTAGTCCAGTATTGCCTACAGTTTGTCTGCTTTTCTCATCTTTTACATTATCATTATTCTCTTTGTCTTTTATATCATTCTTATTGAATGCTTCTAATCTTTGGGTTTTTTTCTATTTCAATAATTTCTACTCTACTCTATTTTACCTCCTTAATTCATAAGTCAAACACATCACTTTCTTTTTTACTGCTCTTCATGTGCGATTTTCAGACTATACTTTTCCTTTTATATACTCTACATTAGCTGCATCCTACAAGTATCAATACAGAGAATTGTCATTGCTATGGCATGCAAATATTTATGTTTTATAATTATGTCTTTATTACACATTTTTAGAAGTATGCTTTTTCTGTGTCACACTTGTGGATTGTGCCTTTGTCTCTTCTGATGTACTGCATTTTTTAGAAAAACATAGTCTTATTATATAGATTGATATTTCCATAGTCATTTAATATACCTATAATTACTTGCATTTCGTTATGTTTTAAAAGAATGTTTCTATAATTTGAGGGTACAGGTTCTTTCCCTCACTTATGTACATGTGAGCATAAATATGTGCATATGTGCATATGTGTATTTGCTGTGCATTTATTTCTATTCCCATGTACATTCACACACAGTTATACATACACTCCTATGCACAGACGGTAAACCAAACTTGTTAACTGTGTAACTCTACTTTGTAATATCTACACTGCTTGGTTGTCTGTTATCAGTTTCTTAGAACTGTATGATAAAATCGTACAGTGTGATTGCGGATTGATGAATTCTTTCTTGTAACTGTCTTAAATGTTTCCTTTATGCCCTGTGAAGAGATGTGGTTAAGTGCATAGTGGTCAATACGGTTACCTTTTCCTCTTGTACTGTTCTTTTCATGTATGAGTAAAATTTCTTTTTGTTAATAACCTTTTACTTTAAAGCTCATTTTGTTCACAATCAATATTGGTGTTTTAATTTCTCTTTCGGTTTTTTTAAACTGATATTCCTTTATCTTTTCCTTTTTAGTCAAATGTATCATTAAGTCTTTAAGTGCATATCTTTTAAATGATATGTAGCTGGATTTATACTTATTAGTCCTTTTTACTTTAAAAACTTTTAAAATTACAGTTGGCTTTCAATATTATTTTACATTAGTTTCAGGTGTACAGCGTAGCGGTTAGACATTTATATAACTTACAAAGAGATCGCCCTGACTAGTCTCGTACCCACCTGGCCCCATACACAGTTATTACGATAGTATTGACTGTATTCCCTGGGCTGTACTTTACATCCCCGTGACGGTTTTGTAACTACCAGTTTGTACTTTCAGATTCCTTCACCTTTGTCACCCACCTCCTCAAACCCCTCTCATCTGGCAACAAAGTTTGTTCTCTTTGTCTATGGTCTGTTTATTTTGTTCTTTGGATTTTACGTATGAGTGCTCTCATATGATATTTGTCTTCCTTTCTCTGACTGACTTCACTTAGCATAATACCCTCTGGGTCTATCCATGTTGTCACAAATGATAAGATATTATTTTTGGGGCCAAGTAATACTTCATTGTATATATGTACCATGTCTTCTAAGTGACCATTGATATTTATTTTAAATCAAACTTCAGAATCTCTGTCTTTACTTACTTACACCATTTTGAGGGGTTTTCTCCCAGAGAGAAAGTAAATGAACACAATATAAGTTCAGCGTAAGTCAATGCCTTCTCAATGTTGTGATTTTGTCATGCTTTGAGTGTAATTCACCACATTTCAACTACAGCTGTTCAGTCCCCTGATTCCGCCTTCAGTCCTCAGATGTGTGAGGCCAATGACACAGGATCTTCTGTGCCCTTCTGCTCTTCCTGCACCAAATGAGGACTTTGGCACCTGATTTGGAAATTAGAGCACACTATTTCTTCAGTTTTTGCCATGTAGATGCTCCAGAAATTTGCCTCCCTTCTGCCATGGAAATAACTTCAGCAAAGCTGTTCCGTGGGAACAGCTCTGAGGGAAAAAGTAGAAAAACAAAAAAGATCTGAGAAACAATGTGATATGCTGAGCATTTTAAAGTAGTTAGCTGGTAGAAATAAGCACTTGTGTATTTTTATGGTTAAGGCACCAACTTAAAATATTTATGACTGTTCAAAGTGCATTCATAAGAAGCAAGTCATACTGAGTTCTTATGGTTAGCAAAGATACGTATTCCAGAGAACACTGATGTCCAAAATTATTTGGATAAATTCCTTCTCAAAATCAGTTCAGATAAGCCCTGCTCTGTAAAGCTTTTTCTCCTCACATGGATTAATCACTTTTATAAGTGTTTGCTATTTGTACATGTTTATTTCATAGTGCTTATTGCATTGTGTTACTCCCCATAGATTTTCATTTTACCTTGAATGTATCAGGATCCTTTGAGCTGATTTATGCTAGCACAACTCATAGAACACTGATACATACACCAAGATATTACCTGATTAATGTGAAGGGTATGGGTAGTATGTGGAAAAGCCTTTCCATGGAATGAAGTCCCCAATTTCTCATTATAAAAGTATCTTGTGGGTGGGTGTCCCTTAATAAACAAAGGGTTTCATGGGGATGGAAGAATCATAATGTTAAGTTGTTAATATCAGTTTCAGAGTGGGAACTGTTTTAAGGGATATAAACAGTACCTATTGGATGCCAGGCAAGATTTTCAACACTGATCCTACAGCTTGAAAAATAAAAAGGGCATTCTAGTGGGGGGAGACAGCCCATGAACTAAGTAACTTCTTATAGCAGAAAATGAGAACTGCCATGAAGAAAAACAAAACAAGCTAAGAAAATAGAGAGTTTTGGACAGGGGTTGTATATTGAAAAAGGGAGATCAGGTAAACAAGGAGATGACATTTAAGCCAAAGAATGAAGGAGCCAAGGGGCTCAGCCATGCAGATGTCTGGGGTAAGGACCTTCCATGCAAAGAAAACGGCCAATACAAACAACACAGTCATAGACTTGGCATATTTGAAAGCTAAGGTGCTAGAACAGAGTGAACAGAGAAAATGAAAAGAAAGTGAGGTCACAGAAGTACCCGGGACAAAATTGTGATGGGCTTCGTAGGCCATTGTCAAGACTTCATCTCAACTGGAGTAAAAGCCACTGGAGGTTTCATGTGATCCTGTTGTAGATCTGCTTTTCCTTCTGTGTCTCTGGTGGCTCACTTGACAATGGGGTCTAGGAAAGCAAAGATAGAAGTGGGAGAACATTTAGGAAACTATTGCAATAACACAGGTGAGAAATTACCAAGGGGCAGTGAGTGGAGGTGGTGAGAAATGTTCAGATGCTGGATATATTTCTGAGACAGAGCCGACAGGATTGGACAGATTGGAAGTTGTACGAGAGAGGAAAAACCTCAAGGATACCTATGAAGTTTTTGACCTGAGCTGCTGAACACACAGAGCGAGCTTCCATAGGAAGGGGTGTCCGAACTTTGGCATCTCCGGGCCACATTGGGAGAAGAGCTGTCTTGGGCCACACATTAAATACACAAACACTAAAGAAAACTGATAAACAAAAAAAAAAGGGTTTTACTAAATTTACTATTTTGTGTCGGGCCGCATTCATAGCCATCCTGGGCCGCATGCAGCCCACAGGCCACGACTGGACGAAAGGATCATGTATTATTTCTTCTTCATGTTCACTAATAATACTTTTCTCTCAGTATGGAATCAGGAATATTGATGACCGATTGACTGACTTTTGCATGGCTTGTAGTGACACTGATTAAACTTGCCATGAAGTTGGCTATGATGGCTGAGGTAATTTCACATTCATAGCCATATATGGATGTGGTTGAATTATTAAATCTCTGGAGATATTTAAACTTATATGAAAAAATAGAAGAAAAATAAACGTTTGTTCATACTAAGAATTTTGACTGCTTTTAAAATTCTCAGGTTTAAATGCAGCATCTTGGAAGGATCCATGATTTAATATAAAGAACATTATAAATGAGAAAATTAATACACTCCTATCTGAGGCAACATCTGATTACAGCCAGTGAATCCGAAAGAATGCTCATGAGACTAAAAACACATCTTGTTTTATTAAAGAAATCTTTCAAAGGCTTTCTTTAGGCTTTTAAATGAAATCAAATAAAGCCCTAATTTGAAACAAAAGAAGGTTTTTAAATGTAAACAGGTACACCGGTACCTCTACAAGAATCCAGAATTTATAAAAGAAAGGGGATTTAGAAAGTATCTCGCTTCACCTCTTAATTTTCCATCTGAGATCCCAGATAAAGCACCTAGGTGACCTGGCCAAGCTCCCATGGCTGATGAACAGCTACTGGAGGTTGAAACTCAAATCTACTGATCCCTGGCCCAGTGGTCTGCATTAGCTTGTTTATGTTTTGACTTTAGTTTTTTTTTTAACTTGCAGGGAATTTAGGGTGCAGTGCTCTCAAATCTCCCAACAATGTGGATATAACTTTAGAAATAAAGTGATGTGAACCTTAAGTGAGATACTTAACTGTCTCCACAATGTCACATGGGCCTGGTGTCTATACACTGTGCCCTGGTTATGGACCATGACCTGTACATTCTCAACATCAAGTTCCTCCTTTGCCACTGCCCTTTGTGCTGGCCCACCAGAAGTCAGACAGAGCAGGACAGGACCTGGAGGTCTGAGCAGACATCTCCATTTCTGGGTTCTTCTGGATTTGGTAACTTTCTGCAAAATGCTGAATGTAATCATCACATTCGCCATTACACTCAAAGATCAATCCAGTCTCCAACACGTGGGGATTTCAACAGCATCCTATGTTTGATAATGTTGAAAATGACTGGTTATTCTTCAAGTAAGATAAATAAATGGCTAACAGCCAATAATTCAACACTTGATATATCAGCTGTAATGAAAGGACGTAAATCTTAGTTAGATGCATGAGATTAAAACCCTTTTTATAGTTGAGGATAGTGATATTTTTAATAACATTAATTTACAGTGGACAAACTGGATTTTTAACACTGATAATCCAGCCATTTATTAGACCTTATAAGAGCAGGGATAATTAAGTATCACTGCCTAGAAGAGTTTCCATGGTATTATTTATAGCTGTGATGAGTTTAAAAAACTTAACTTTTTATGTTCAGACAAATATTAATTCTTGCCTCATTAAATGCAGACTGGAATATTTACATTGATAATTTTCCTATACCATTTTATTTCCCAAGTTGTTTGGGCTCCTTGTTTGTTGTTGTTTTATTTGGGTTTGTCCCCTACTCCTAATAATCCACATGACTTTCCAAGGGGAGAGAAGAAGCCAGAGGTTATTTTCTGAAAGAATTGGCAGCTACATTTTCTAAACAAAATAGAATTTTCAGCTAGTAGCCTGGTGCTGGCGAAGAACTTCTGAGAGGAAAAAAGAAGAGAAAAAGCTCTCTCGATATTTCCAAACTGGAGCTCATACATGTTCTTTAACTGGGCTCAGTAACATGTCATTGTCCCATTGGTGTTTGACATAATCTGTGTCCTAGTAAGTTCTTTGATAACAATAATGGAACAGTGGCCTGAAGGAGATGAAAATTTATAATTCCTGTAGTACAAGCAATTTCAGAAGTGAGGAAAACCAAATAACTAATGCAAACAGCTTCGTAATAGTATTTATTGTCATTTATTTTAAATCAAAAAAGAAGATACGATGAGCAGTCTTATTTTTCTCATTCTAAGCATAAGTCACAGATGTAGGGAGAAAATAAAATTTCATCATAAACAATAAAACAAACTTTGCAAGTTCTACATCGTAGCTAATGTTATGGCCTCTCGCACTGTTAACCTATAGCTAGCTGGACATGCTATTTCAAATGCCCTAGGACTATTGCAACTTCCACCCTTCACAAAATCCAAAGGCCAGTTTCTCATTAAAATTCTATACCTATATGCTTCACATTTCTTATGCCTCTACCTGTTATGCCAACCTCGCTCTTGATAGAAAGTTATTTGGATAATGTCTAGAAGCAAAGCATCCCCTTCTGAAAAAAGGTTAGGGATGGAGGCACTAAGTCAGTACCTGACAGGTGTAAATTTTTTAATGTGTGAGCAGTATATGAAAATACAAATCACCACAGAGAGTCAGCCTAAAGCAGACTGAGAAGCTGTCAGAAGCAATTTTCAAAAAGCATGAGTTATTTGGTTCCTTTCCAGAGGGAACAACTTCACAGGCATAAATTTGTGAATGGTACTTGACAATCTTAACAAGTTTGCTCTCTCCAAGCGTAAGGGATGGCCAACATGTGCTATGGATCCACCTGGATTTCTGAGACCTAAGGAGAATGAGCATGACAGCTAGGAAGAGCTTAAGCCATCTTACTTGCTGAAGCACATGTCACAGAATAGATTAAAGAACCTCACAATTTGGGACATTCTGAAACATTTCATTTGCCAGTGGATTATTTGTAGACCCTCCTCATATACATCAATTCACCAAGTGTCATGATATTAAGGGATACAGTAGTCTTTGAAATAGACTCCTCCCCCAATCACTAGTTTATATCTTTTAACATTGTAAGATTTTTTTTTTTCTTTTTGGCTCTTGGTTCATTGAAAAATCTTTACTAACTAAATAGCCTTCTCCCTGGTGTGAGAAGGCTGACTTTAGCAAAGGAGTGCATGATTGGCAAGTCGGTTCTAATTGAATGAGTGTCAAGGTCAAAAATCAACGCGTGATGAAGATGAGGAAGCCCTGGAGTGATGTTTGTTTCAAATTATATTATATATTTTTTAGTAGCACAGGGCTTTAGGGAGAATATGTACATTGGAAAAGCAAGAAAGTTACAGTATAGCTTTATGCTATAGGTACTGTAGCCGCTAAAAAAGAGAAACTTTATTTTGTAGTTCTTAATAAAATTAGGCCACATGAAATGTATGGGTACCAGAATTCTTCAGAATTCGACACTTGGGGATGAATAAATCACGAATGTGTCCTGAAGGATTTGCTTTGATGGAGGAGTAAAATAAAGTCTTTGGTTCTTGTAACTCGAGATCTGCCTGTGGCTTCTGCTTATATTCCCCTAGGACAGTGGTTCTCAAACTACTTTGATCATGGCCCAGAGAAAGAAGAGGTTATTCCTTGGGATTCAGTATACACGTGCACACAAGTTAAACAAATATTATTCAAAAGAGATCTACTCCTATCTTCTATGACACACTTTGATTGTCTAATCCTATCCTATCCCATTCTATCCTATCCTATCTTACTATTATTTTACTTACTAAAATCAAAATATTTTAATATTTGATTTAAAAGGCTCATGACATAACACTAACTTGATGATACAATTTATCGGTGATTCACAAAAAACTATTTGAACTATTGTGCTGGAAGCCTCCTTATTCACAGAATATACCATGCATGTTTTTCTCATTGGACCTGTGTTCACACTACTATCTTTTTTAGAATGCCCTCCCTTTACCTAAATCCCAATTATCCTAAAAGTTACCCATAAAGAGAACTAACACTTATTGAATGCTGTTAGAAATAGTTATAAGATTAATGGTACAGGGAACACTGGAAACTTACCCCTCACCAGCCTTTTCTTTCAGGAAGTTTCCAAATGGAACTACTTGCACAATATACTGCAAAACAACATTTTTGCGGGTAGCCCAGATCATGTGGGAAAATTCCTTTACATAAACTTAGTGTTAGCCTAGAAACAGGAATCAAAGCCACACTCTACTCATTGTATTCTACTATTATATGCTATATGTGTTTATTCAAAATTTGTTCATTCAGAAAGATTTATTGGGTGCCTGCAATGTCCCAGGCATCATGTGTTTACTGTGATAATACCGTGAGAGTAGTCTCACTAGCACCAGTACCTGTTACATAACAAAAAAATTTGTTATGTAATAATAACTTTCTTTTTTCAACACTATAATTGACCTGAGGCTAAATTATTTGTAAGAAACCATAACATTTATTTAAAAGGCTTACTTTGTTTTCCTGGCTGTTAATAATTGCTGTGTAACTGAATTAGTTGTAACAAGTACATATTTAGGAAACTAAGCTGTAGGACTCATACTCCTAATTTTTTTAAAGTGAGTTTTCAGAGGGCTTATGAACTCAGGAACCAGTTTGGAACTCATGTGGAAATTGTAGCTTTTCTGGTTATGTATTACTATATAACAGAATGTTTGTCTTAAATCAAAATCATAACTGTTCTAGTTATTCCATAAAAAGTTCTCCAAACTTTGTGACTTAAGAAAATAACCATTTTAATATATCTTATGATTTTGTGGGCCAAGAATTCAGGCAAGAGAGAGAAAGGGATGTACCCAAACCAGAAGCCACAGTCTTTTTATACCCTACTTAGGGTATCATGTATCATCACTTCTGCCATATTTTATTTATTAGACGCAAATCAGTATATCCAGCCCACACCCAGAGGGAGGTCAATTGCACTGCTCCTTTTGAAGGGAGAAGTATCAAAAGTTTTTGTAACCAACACACTCCAATTTCTGACCATAAATGTATTCACATTGCTCCCACATGTAAAATGTACCTACCTCTCCAGAGGCCCCCCAAAGTCTCACCCATCAGAGACAGCATCAGCTCTGAGTCCAGAATCTCATTGTCTAAAATTGGGTATAGTGATAGAGGAGTTTCCTGTGCTAGAGATCCAAACATAAACCTCTTTGAGTACAGTTCCTCTTGATACGTAGACCTATAAAACTAAAGAGGCAAGCTCTCTGCTTTGCACACACCCAGGCTACTGTGGTATCACGGGTATAAGGTAACTGATATACAATTTCCTACTCCAAAAAATGGGGAAAATGAGAAACATAGAAGGGTCACTAGTCCATCACAATTCTGAGGTTCATTGATTAGGCCTCAAGGTCTAGGAGTGATTCTCAAAAACTCAGCTCCACTTTCAGGCTCTCAGTCATCCTTCATTTTTCAGGAAAGTTAGCACACATTTGCAGCTAAATAACTTTCTTTGCCTGCTTCCAGCAAGCAGAACCTTGGAGGTCCAAAACTCCATGTGTCATTCAGTGCTATCTCTGTCCCTTGCAGTCCAAGCTGATGATGTGTCCACATATGTAATCCTTTTAAAACTTTGTGAGTCTTCTGTGAATTTTATTGGTGTCTACTCTAGTAGACAAAGGCTGCATTCAAAAATATCTTTGAGGTAAGCCTTTCTCTACTTTGGGATTCAGCAGTGAACGCTGAGGAACAATACCCTTAATCTTTCTGGAAGACGTGTTGTTTAATTGGAAGATTAAGGACACGTCTAGTCTTATTAGAGACCTTTTGTTTTGCTCAACAGTACCCCGTTGCACTCCCTTTTATCTTTCTGATATCTTAACAGAAGGCCTCACAGGGGTACCCTTTGTTTCATCTTTGGACCAGGTTTTCTTGGCAGTGCCCTGGATTTCATCTTTTCTCAAAAGCCATTTCTTAAGTTTAGCATATGTGCCATATGGAAACGGGTCTTTAGTTCATCTTTATTCTCTTGCATTTTACTATAAGCAGCAAGAAGAAACCAGAAAGCGGCTTTAATACTTTGCTTGGAAATGCCATTAACTAGATCACCCAGTTTATTAGGCAGGTAACTGAGTTGCTAAACTGTCCTGCCACCCCATAACCAGAATCCCCTTTCCTCCAATTTCCAATAACATCTACTGAAATTTCCCACAAATCCTCCCCTGCAGCCCCATCAACGACTGTGAGACAGCTTCTTCAAGGCCCCTTCGGCTCTTACTAACACTCTCCTAAAAGCCCACTACCTGTTTTCCTGGTTTCAGTGCTACCCTCTCATTTGAGTTTTGTTTTGTTTTGTTTTGTTTTATCTTTTGGAGTTGTTTTGTATGTTCGTTTGTTTTTTATGGCAGCACTCCACTTCCAAGTACCAAAATCTGTGTAGTTGTTTATTATTGTGTAACAAATTACCCAAGATCATAGCAGAGGTCCTTATGAGATTATTAGCATCACGGAGTTGTCTGGGGCTGCCGTTTCATTGGAAAGCTACTCTGGGGAAGATCTACTTCCCATCTCACATTTGTAAGTGAGCTAAATAGCTCATTATGTCCATGGCATTTTTTTCCATTTGTCTTTTTATATGCTATCCTTTAGTAGAGGATCTAGGACATATTTTAAGAAAATTACAAAACAAATGAAGTAAGTGCACAATGAGAAAGTCAGGTATTAGAGAGCAAATTTTATGATCGGTCTTACTATCTGTTATATTTTATGATGAAACATACTAAGTAGCTATCATTACACTATAACACAAGTAAAAACTTCCCAAGTACATATTTTATGATCATCAGTTTTTATTCTCTTGCTCATGTGATAATTTTAAAATGGCCTGTGTAGCTTGGTGGGTATATACATTTAACTAGTAAGCAATAAATGCTTGTTTTCAAGTACTTTTTTTTACAAGTTCTACCTTCAAATCACACTCATATTTGATTTTGTTAATGGAAAGACATTGTGCTAAAATAGCCCTGGCTGGTGTGGCTCAGTAGATTGAGTGCCAGCCTGCGAACCAAAGGGTTGCTGGTTCGATTCCCAGTTATGGCACATGCCTGGGTTGCAGGCCAGGTTCCCCGTCTGGGGGTACGTGAGTGGAAACCACACATTGATGTTTCTCTCCCTCTCTTTTTCCCTCCCTTCCTCTCTATCTAAAAATAAAATAAATAAAATCTTTTTTTAAAAAAGAAAGACATCGCACTAAAATACAACACTAAGAAAATACTAGAATTACTTTATTACCTTCCTTCTTCCTTCACCTTAGATAGAGTTATGATTTCTAAGGGTGTGTTTAGCTTCCTTCTCCACTATATCTCCATCCTATTTTTCAGTTCAAAAGCACACACAACAAAGGATTCTCTCTTTGTTCCATGCTTGTAAATGACTGGCAAAACGAGTATATATTTGAAAGTAATTTCTCCTATTATAACAAGCTGGAATCAAAATGGCGAATCAGTAATAAGCCAACCCTTATTAACTTGCACTAGATTATTTTAATTTGGCAGATAGAATAACCAGTTTTCTACCGTTAATTAGAGTTTGGTCTAATAGGATTGACAAATCAAGCTGAGAGAAAAATACTATGTTTAATTGCTTTTAACATTCAGTATTTTTTTTCTCAATAGATTTCAATTTTGAGAAAGTTCCAAAGAAATTTGAAGAACCCACATTTTGTTTTCCAGGTTACTCTTAGTTTTAAAAATCAAAGCAACTGTAGCCAATGGACATTTTTAAGTTGTATTATTATACCATGTAGCAGTCTCTATGCCTTTATAAAACTTACACTATTATTAGAAAGCAACAATTTATTTTCTAATCCACTTATATTCCTTTTTTACTTCTCTATTCCAAGAATATAAGTTATCTTGCAGTAAAAGATACACAAAGTTGCTGCTTATAAAGAAGAGAGGTAATATGGTACTAACAAAAATACAGGCTTTAGAGCCACTAGTACTCAAATTAAAATGCTAACTCAGCTGCCTCCTAGCTGGGTGATCTTGGGCAAGTTATCAAGCCTTGTCTGCACCTCTGAGATGATGTGAAGAGTAGAGAGGTTTAGATACAAAATGTTCCCAACAAAATACCTGATACATAAGATGTGGTCTGCAAATTTTTGTTGTTATTACTATCACTACTCTGTACTCAACGTGACACTAAATTTTAAAATGCACCCGTATTTGCAGACCTCTTCTCCTTCCCGCCAGGTCCCTGAGACCACATGTCAGGCTGCATGGAGAAAAAGGGGGATGAGCAGTCATGAGACTAGGGTTTTAAACTAGGTTAGACAGAGACTAGGTTAGGTTTCTGTTTTCAATAACAGAAAGCAGGCCTGGGGAACGATGGGATCTGCAGAAGGTGTCATTGAGGGATGGGACAGTGGGACACAGGGTATGTGAAGTCAGTGACTGAAGAATAATGACTGTTCCAACTTTGTGTAGGAAGTGAAGGAAGCAAAAAAAGAGATTTGTTGTCCCTTTTCTAAGAAAAATCATAGGTCACCACTTAAAGAAATGAACAGATCGGTTCTTAACCAGAAGATGCACAATAAGGTCTGTGGCCATTCTGATTTGGAGTAAGAATTATAGTAACTTACAAATGTCATGAGCTATAACTTCTGTGTAACTTTCATTGAGTAAACATTTTGTGTTTTTCTCAAATATCAAATATTATGGTGTTTTAATTTATATTGAAATTGAAGCACAGTCAACTTCCCAGGGATTAGAAATTCAGAGATATAGATTTTTCTTTTCATTTCTTTCAGACCTGGCATAGATAAATTATAATCAAGAAGTATTTGTTGCAGAAATTACAATGGTGCCTGACACAGTAGGTGCTCACTAAGTATTTTTTGGTTGTATGAAAGTTGACAATTAATTTGAGAGTCTCCCCTTAGTATACTAATTCAAATTAAATCAGATTCAAAGAAACCATTTCATCTCCACAAACTTATCCATAAAACATTCTCAGCTGTGAAATAAGCACTTGTAAAGACAATATATTTCAGTAATTTTACTTATTTGCATTATTTTTAAGTATATGTCATCAGGTCTTAGGCCTAAATATAAAGTGTTTTTTTTTTGTACTAGAACATGCAGTTCAGGAATACTGGTATTTTATTTGCTCTATTAACACTTATCAGTTGTTCTTATTACACAAATAACACATGTAGATTGTCAAAAGGAAAAATGATGAAAGTGGAGAAAAGGACAAAAAGATTATCTATATTCATTCAAAGAAAATCACCATTACCATATTATATGCATATATAAACACAGGCTTATATAAAAGTGATAAAAGAAATTAAAATCCGAATGGTAAACTGTGTCCCTTTATTCTGTTTCTTATTCCCTCTACTTATTTTTCCAGCTTGGTATAATTGTCTTCCTTTTTTTCAGAGCTACACACTTAAATTTTTACATATGTATAGATTTTAAAGTTATTCCAACCCATAGTGATATATGATATTGATGTCAAGAGGAGAAAGAAAAAGCAGCAATTTCCTCTTGTATTCCTTTGTGAACTGTTTCATGGACCCATCAGTTTTATGGTAAAATCCAAATGTTCCTGTTTGGCT